>CATIWQ010156506.1:0-35151 GCA_949673415.1 Euphorbia schlechtendalii
GAACCGAATTCCTTCCCTGTGGGATCGATATCTTTTAAAACTACATCGTAAGTATATACTTGTAGTGGTCATCATTTTCTATTTGATAAGCAGTACTGACAACACCTGTTCATATTTAGAACTTTTATTTGATCAGTAGAAAAGTGGGGAATAAGGTTTTTAGAACCGTTACCGAATATAAGCCAATTGGAACGAGTATAATCAAAATCTTGTGATCGTCTAGCCTTCCCACAAAACCCACATGCCACTTTTGGTTTAGGCTGGCTTGCATTCTTTTTTGGAGAATATTTATCCCCTTATTAGAATCACGAGTTTGGTTATTTAGAGCTTGACTGTTGGTTGAAGGAGGAACTCGTTCCTTCATCAAAGCTGCTAGCTCAGCCAAATCATTTGATATCTTTACTATGTTACTTCATTGTCCTTCCTCAGCTCCTTACATGTGCTGAGTTGGCTTATTTTAATTGGAAACTTCTTCTTGTTAAATCTCCCATCCTTCTTCATGAAGCATTTGAATCTTTTGTATGAAGCGTCATCGGCTCATCTGTATCATAACTTGTACTTTCATCGGATGAGTCAACTTTCAGGAAAATAGCTCTGCCCTCTTTCTCCTTGCCTTTACTCCTCTTAGAGTCATCATTATATTTCCTCAAGGACATTTCCTAAGTCAGCTATGTGCTTATTAGCTCATCATAGCTATAGGTTTTCAAATCATGAGCTTCATCGATCGTGATCTTCTTTACATCCGACTGCTTGGTGAGATCTCTAAAGATCTTCTTCACCATCTCTTCCTCGGTGAAGTCATAGCCTAGTTGCTTAAGTTCATTAATGATGTTAATGAACCAGGTATTCATGTATTGAATAACCTTACTAGTGCCCATCTAGAATAACTCATATTCCTGGAGTATAAGATTGATCTTTGACTCCTTCAATTTATCAGTCCCCTCATAGGTGACTTCCATCTTCCTCCATATCTCCTACGTTGTCTCATATCTTGAAACCCTATTGACCTTTGTCAAATCTAGCGCATAATGTAAGTTATTGATGGTTGTCACATTCTCCCTAAGGAGCCTTAGGTCAGCATCATCATAGTCTCCTAGGTCTATTGGAACACTTTCCCCATTATTGAAATTGTAGGAATCTTGGGTCCTAATTTGATCGTTAGACATGCCTACATGCTTTGTGATTGTATGAAATTTTTCATTCCTATTTTCCAAAACGTGTAGTGCTGGCCGTCGAATAGTGGAGGCCTTGTAACAGACATTCCTTCTTTAAAGAGTGTAGTCTGTCCATAACTGGAACTACATGAGATATTATGAAAAGTCATTGGATCTTTAACTCTAGACGATGAGTATATACGTTGAGAACTTACTCTAATACCACTTGTTGGTCCGCTTTAGCCTTAATAATCATGTAGAGATGGTGAATGTAGATTAACTTGTTCCTTTTAGATTTATAAATCGATTGCCAAGTTATTTAAATGAACATGCTAGTGAATGATATTGAGTGCACTTTTGGTCTAAAAATTGTAAATTATTCAGCATAAGCTGACTTAGTTTACCTTCAAGCTATTCTGAGTAATCTTACTCTACTTAGGAAGGTTTTCAAGTAGATAAAAAACACAAGAGATGATGTATGAGCGCAAAGACTGTTAAGGCAATAAAAGAATTATCCTAGTTTGGTCCCTAGCCCACCTATAGTCCTCTGATTCTTTTATGAGCTTTAATCCACTTGTGACTTCTTTCCTTTAATAGGTGAACAAGCCTTCATAGTGGGTAGATGATTACAGAAAGTACCCTCCAATCTAACTACCACTCAATACTCAGTTTCGATACCCTACCTAAACTGACTCACTTAGATTTTATAGAAATTAAGAACAGAGGATTTCATCTTATAAAAAATCATTGAATCCTTTACAACGTAATAGCTTAGCTAACATTATAGGCCTATGCGATTTCTCTCTAAACAAACTGATTGGAAACTGGTTGTTTGCTTTTGATTGCTTAAAGTGGAATTTCTAAACGATGGGATTACTTTAGTAGAAATTTAGCTTATAAGAAATTCATGTTGATTCACCAAGTTGTAATGTCTACTATAGGATCTATTCACAGTTTAAAAGTAGGAAGTCTCCATTGCAAATTTCTCATCTTGACATAATCATAAAAATCTCTTCTCTTCACAACTTTCAAATCTGCCTGTTTGAAACAAATTCCAGGGCGTTTAGAGATAGCGATTTCAAACGTTGAGGTGTGAGATTAATCCGTTAATCTTCAATTCATCAATAACTCATTTCTTCAAGCAAATCCGTTAAGAGAGATACGTGAGATGGAACGTGGAAGATTGTAGTTTGGCTACTTCACTGACATTGCAAAATTATGCAGAGACACTGAAAAACGACACATGTCAGAAGATACCTTTTTGACTTAGACGTTAGTAAGGTATCTCCAACATTCTGACTAAAACCTTTTGGTTATTAGGACCACATGAATATTCATTTTGATAATAGCGCTTTTAACTTGAAAAGCATTAAAGGAATATTCTGTCTTTATAGATTCGGTTAAAAGCATAAGTATCATAATAAAAACTAAGTATCTCAAGTTACTCAATTTTTCTTAAAATAAAAGCTTCTTAGCTCCAGCTGAGTTATATCGCATAAACTATGAAAACAGCCACTCGCCTTTTTCTTCTCTAAGCTATTACTTAATTAAGTATAAGCAAAACTCAGTTGTTTTCCTCAAAATAAATTCAAGTAAACTTGCCTAATTAAGAGTCTACTTACTACCTAATTAATTTCACTATCCTAAGAAATTTTTTATTTCCAAAACTCTACGTACTGTAAAGTATTATTTAACTTGGGTTCCACACTATCATATGCAGGAAAAGTTATTCTAATAAACTCGATCCTTGCTTCATTGCCAATTTAAAAACTAGAAATTTTAAAGATTCCGGATTGTGTTAATGTGAACCTATTTAGATTGATGAAGAATTTTCTTTGGAGAGGTGATTTGACGTCTGGCAGGATTAGCAAAATAATTTGGAACACGATCAATCTACACAATGAGCTCGAGGCCTTTACATCTGTGATTTTAAACTCGTCAATTGCAGCATGCTTTTAAAGTAGATGTGGAAATTACATGACATGGAGGTTTATTTATGGACTTATTATTGTACGAAGACACGGTTTCACATCGTTCACGGATATTGTCAACTAGGATAGGAAAATGCTCTCTCCCATTTGCAAAAATGTGGTATTGAGCTATGTACAAGTTGATCACTTTTAGTTCTATCTTTTAGCCAATACCCGCACTAGAATTTGTAATGGGAACATGATTTTGTTTTGGGAGGATTATTGGATATCAAGAATGCCACTAAAAATGCTTTTCCCTGATCTATTTGCACTTTATAATCGCAAATTCTACAACGTATCACACGGATACCATATGTTGTTCGGTATTGATAGTTTGGCAAGGGCTTTTTGGAAGCGTAGACTGTGTTATTCAGTGATAGAATGATTTTGAAAACTATGCCTTTGGATTTTTAAGAATTGTCCGCGTTTATTCAATTTTTAGTCACTTAGAATGTCAAATTTGTGGCACGATTTCCAACAGCATTGTTTCACAAATCAAAGGGACACCTTCTCTTAGAGACTTGGGCTGAATAAGACTTACACGATTGCTTTATTTTGCTACAAATTTTCTCTTAGTCTAATATGGCACTCGCTTCTACCTTCGAAGATTTGATTTTTTGGTTGGCTAATTTTCCCCTCGAGCTTGTCGATAAAGTGCTTCCTTTTCCAAAGTGGTTGCCGAGTTGTAATAGATGACACAAACTACCTATGTCACCAGCTTAAATCCATGGAACATGTGCTCATTTTTTACCCAAGAATTCTATTTACATGGCGAAGCACCTTCCATTGGCTAGGTAACAACTTTATCTTACCACCTACTCCACATAGATTCTTGCTTTTATGGCAATCTTATTTAAAGGAAGGAATTTCTAAGGACTTTACAACATCACTTTGGTTCCACCTTGTGGTCTATTCAGAGCAAAAGTATCTTCAGTAATGTACATGATGCTACGGATGCCTTCACTTCTAGCTTAAAACTTTTGTTAGTTCAGCTTTATTTGCAAAAAGTGACAGATTAGTTTTTCAATTACAGACATTCAAGTGGATCCCTCAATTCTACTTCATTGTATCTGAGAAGTGATACTCTCCTTGTGTACCACCACATTTTTTATGATCTGTTGAATTTTTTGCCTTATCATATCACTTGCTAGTTGGATGTGCCAACCTAGTTGGGATGTTTATGACAAGTGCTGCGGAAAAGGCCTTTTTTCTTAAAAAATGTGAGATTTTCAAATCCTAAGCATCCTTTTATGGTAACTAAAGCCTTATAAGGCAAAACTATCATTATCGACCTAAGCTCCCCCACCACAACTAATCGGAATCTTTTTACTCCTTTATTTATTCTTCTTTTTTTCAAAATCATGTCTTCTTCAACCTCTACTCAATCACTAATCATATCAGCTTTATTTCCCCTTCCCCAATAGCATCAACTATTGAACCCAGCCCTATTGTTTTGCACCAGCTACCTTTGAACTCAAATCAAACAATTACGTTCTATGGAAAATTTGATTATTTCCTTTATTAGTTGTTTGTGATTATGTCAAGTTTGTAGATGGTACTTGTGCAATTCAAACTTAAGTTTCACCAAACAATATGCCAAAACCCATCATTTCTTACTTAAAAATGTCAGGACCAACAAGTTCTCAGTTTGGTTTTGAATTCAATTTTTCCATCTATTCTGCCATAAGTTATTGGAGTCAAGTTTGCTTGTGAAGACTAGATAAAACTTGAGAGCACCTATGCTTCGGGCTTTAGGGAAATTCAGGATTTAAAGCAACAATTAAACTCTCTAAAGAAAGATATTAATCCATTTTTGAGTATATGCAATGTGCTAAGCTGCTTTTTGATAGATTGAGTTCACGCCAATATGTTTTTTCAAATGAGAATTTAGTGGATGTTATTTTGGATGGATTGAGTGGATCAACTGTGTCATATGATGACTTGTTTGGCTTATTATTGATGGAAAACAACACCTAAAAAAGACAAAGATCTTATTAAGGATCTTAATTATGTTTTGGCTCACTATACTCGGTCTCAATATTTCATTCCTCCAGGTCATGAACACGGTAAACATCAGAATTAGTATCGCCATTAATCATATAACCAATAGAACATATTAGAAACTCGGGGCAGTTTCTGTCTCACGCATTCGGCCAGTAGTTTTTTAGCTAAAAATATCATGACCAGTGGCAACAACCCCCAAGGATGGGATTGCTTCTAACACAACCACATTTTTCTTCAATCACGTTATAAGCACCAATGGATATCTCGACTATCATATGTTATGCAAAGGATAAGGTCACCATGTAAGACAATTCTGTTCTTTTCGCTAAAATATGTTAAACATGATGTATTCCCTATAGGCAATTAAGATTATATGTCTTTATTAGTTACTTATGTATGAACAGATTTGGATTATTATTTATCAATAATAAGGCACCTTTGTTATATATGAATGATCTTCTCTAATTATGTATCTTGCTGGAAATATATGTGATATTATATATATTTCATAGCCTGAAAGAGCAATGATATAGTGGGAGGTATGTGGAGTGAGATATGAAAACACTTATAATTATGGAAAAAGTCTAAATATCCCTAATCATAGTTTCATTGAGACTCGACATCAATGAAGCGGACATACTAGCATGTGTGGGCATACTCCTTGGATTGGATCTAAGTAGCCAATCTCATGAGCTGAAGGTGGTACCTTGAGTTAACACATAAATGTATTTGGGTAATACATTAAAGACCACTATAAGATAGACACTCAAAAATAATATATTCATGTGCTGGTGTCATGTCTTATTGTAGTAGTAGTACGAGTATCCTCATACCTGAGATACTGGTTACCTTGTGCGGAAGTTACTAGACTTTGGGTTATAAGCATGGATACCCTATTATGGGGATGATATAAGTGATTACGAGTATAGTGATGACCATTCATTGGTAAGTCGAGTAGTCAAGATGGGATTTATCACTCTTAATATAGTGATATAATGGGAGTTGTACTTTAAGGCCTCTTGTTGAAGTGGCACACTCATAAACCTCTGATCAGAGTATGAGATTTATAGAAAGATTTTCTAGTCTATCTCAGTTTATAAAGGTGAGTGGTGTTCTTTGTGAACAAGTCTAACTTCGAGATAGCTACGACTATTACATGAGCTAACACTTTATCCAAGCTCAATAAACTATATGGTAGTTAAGATGATGGAAGTAGTGTATTGTATTGGTTACTATTGTAGAATGGGATCACGTTATAGCCACGTGATGTTCCGAGTATCGGGGGATCATACGCCTTTACTAGAAAGCCCATTTGATTATCTAGAGTCATCGAGTTCTATATCGGTCTAGAACATTAAGCCTAAAGGTTCTCAGATGGGAAGTTAAGTTTAGGTCAATCTCTAGCTACTCTATACTTTAGGATCTAATGAGGTCACATACAATAACCTTCATCAGACCAAATAAAGAAATATTAGACTAGTTATGTTTATACTGAGAATAAAAGGATAGTTAAGTTGTTTTGGATGGACCATTAAATGGTTAGACTAGATAATAGTTAGAAAGAGAAATGGAAAAATGCAGTAGGTGGAGCAATGGAATTTTTCCTGTTACAAGTGGGCCCCCGCACATGATATATTCGCGAGATAGGGCCTATGTGGTAGCCATGCGAGCACTAAAAGTGCTCATGGGCCGCCTGCATGGGCTAGTGCATGATGGTGGCTGTAGGCTCGCGAGTGCTTCTTGATTATGCTTTTGTGGGCTTGTAGTGCAGGCCCTCAGCAACCTGCAAGTGAGGCTTGCAGGGAAAGGGAAGCCCTCATGGGCTTCCCCTACAGGCTATGTGCGCGGGTTAACTCGTGAAGCCTAGGGCTCCGCTTGAGTGACCTGCGTGTGGGATGGGGACTTTCTCATCCTACATTATAAAAAGGGGAGAAATTTTGCTCCCCTTATAAATAAGATTCCAATTCCTCCTTTTCTATTCACTTTAGTTCAGCCTTCCTTCTGAACTAGACTCCATTTTCTTGCGAATAATCTTGAGATCCTCCTCAAGTTTCTCTGGTATTTGCCAGATTTTTTTTGAAGGCTTATTCCTATTTTAGAAAAGAGCCTTCACAACTATTTTCGAGTTGGTATATGAGTGGTCTAGTAGGCACTTGTTAACCGATAATTTCTTCGTACTCGTGAGGTTTTGATCGGTGGAGTTCTTGTGGACTACTCATGGGGTTGTTTTCTAGTTTAGAGGCTTGTGCTAACAGAGTTATTTTAAGACATCGCTCTACCACTGCAAAGGAAGTAACACATTAACTAATAATGCTTTATACTTAGATATTAGGTCCTTTTTATTAAGTTTTATAGACCTAATGCATATATGGAACATTTTAATTAAGATTATATTAATTATGTCATGCTTAGGATTTCCTTTTGGTTAATTTTATGTTTTGAAATTTTGTCATGCTAGCTTGCATGTTCATTATGCTATGGATGATTGAATATATTATATTGAAATTTGATTTTCTATAAATTGTTTAAAGTATGCTTTGCATGAATTAAGCTTCAATTCATGTTATAGAAAATATTGTGATAACCAAATTAAGGTTTTGCTTAAACTTTGTCTTGGTGATTGTCATATAATTAACAATGTTTTACTGCGCATGTAAATGCTTCAAATTGAGGGCCATCCAGTACTTCACTCGATTAAAAGAACAAAATCTTTAAATCGTAATTGTCTATGGTATAATGAATCGAAGTACCCGTGGTTATTTTGGCATGGATTGGATTTGGCTGCTCATTTACTTTAATGGAGCATCTCCTACCTAGAAATCTCCATCGGTATTAGATTCCAATGTACAAGGGACTTTTATGGCTTAGTTAATTTTTTGTATGGGAATTAGATTCCATATATGGTTTTACAGCCGTTGTTTAAGTTGCTAAATTAATACTTATAGACTTAGGTGTAAGAACTTAAAAATGGACCTTGTTTGTTTTGCATACTCCATGGAGTCTTGGCATAATGGAATGATTATGTTGAACTAGTTTTGAGCATGATCCCTTAGATTAATAATTCCAAATAGCCCATAATTATTGTTATCATAATCATATCCATTGTTAAGTCCTAGACTAGGGCAAGACCAATTGCATCAATGAAATCCCTATAACAATATTAAGGTAGTAAATAGTCATCCTATCATAAGTCATGATACGAACCATATTAATGAATGTAAGAACATGTACAACAGGCTTTCCCTTACCATGTGTTGGTCCATGAGACTAGATAGGGTTAAAGCCTTAACCGAATTGAGTTAGTTATCCATATCATTAGAATAAATGCTGAACTAGAGACATATTTAAGGAGTCGTACAATTGGATACGCACATCTTGAGAAAGAGAACTTAAATGGATTAGCAAATTCATGGAATGCAAATGGATGGGTTCCAAATATGGTTGTCTATTGTGGCTCGACTTGCTATAGCGGGGGTCACCGTAGATGAGTTATGGATGATACTTAGTAAGGAAAATTGTTCAACCATGTTTCCCGAATTTAATAGAAGGGGCTATTTTAATGTTGATAAAAATAGTAGGAAAGATGTGTTTAATCAAAGACCTTATATTAAATGCATGTACATTTACCATTGTCTAAACATTTATAGCTTATATATAGGTTGAGTATGATATGTAACAAAAACCCTTGTATTGATACCGGTCCTCTTGAAAATATAAAGTATGTTATTTACAACATCAATGAATGGTTTGGAACTATCAAAAGAGTTCTTTGGAACTATTATCTGGATTATGTTCTAGATGATCCAAGTCCCAAACACCCCGACAAGGATGCGTTTGCATGTGAGATGAATGATTACGAGAGGCATAAGGGAAAGTATGAGTTTGTTGCAAAGCTCATATTAAACAACCTGCTCTCAAAGTACAAACATGTGTACAAAGGTCTAGATTTAGAATCTATGATTCATTCTCAACCAAGTGGAAAATATGGAAAGCAGACTATTCCATGGTAAATTGGAAGGAGATTCCTTGGTAGTTTAGTTTGTCATATACATATATGATAACTATGAGCAATTAAGGGATCTGGGTATAATATATAGTGAGAAATCTTCAAAAGAAATGGTAGTTAGGGTATTACCCGATAAATATGATTCTTTCAGAGAGATTCTTAAGGATTATTCTCATGACTATACATTGACTCAGCTCATGGAATTACTCGAGATATTTGAGATTGAGTTTAGAAATAAACTCAAAGATGAAGTAAATGTTGAGGACCTTAAGTTGAAGAAACTTAAAGCTTTCAAAGTCAAGAGAAAGCTCTTGAAGTGGGTAGAATTGAAAAGGGAAATGTTTATCTTAGAACAAGCTCGTCAGATAATGATTAGAGTTGTGGCTCAAACATCTAAAGATATGTTCATACTAGTAAGTTTCTCTATAGTTCCTTATGAGTCTACATGGGTATTGGATATTGGTTGTGGTACTCATATATGTAATTATGTGCAGGGGTTACAGAATGGTAGGAGGCTAGTAAAGAAGGAAATGGACCTAAAAGTTGGTAATGGAGCACGGGTTGCTGCAACAGTTGTAGAGACATATTGTTCGCCACTTTTCTACTGATAAGTTTAATAATTTGTTCATAAGATTTGGCTATATATTAACGATGCCAAAAACTTGTTCATGAAAAATATAGGTGTTGTCAGTACCTCTTATCAAATAGAAAAATGATGATAATTGCAAGTATACAGTTGTGATGTAGTTTTAAAAGATATCGATCCCATAGAGAAGGGCTAGTTCTAGAAATCAACAAGGAAGATAAAATAAGGAAAATAAAATATAATGAAGTAAAGTTTTAGGAAAGAAGGGTTAAAATGAAAAATGAGTAAATATAGGTATGAAAGATTAGAGAACCTAAATATATAGATTTTCCCTACGAAATAAGTATAGCAGAGAAAGAATGCAAGATCAACAAAGATTTTACGATTCACTAAACTAATCTAACAAACTCGGTTCTAAATACTCAGATGTTCAATTGTTCGCCATAGAGCAACACATGAAATGACTTTTCTAAATCTAGCGCAAACGAATTAAGACAATTATATAAAACTAGACAACGTCAATACTATGCTTAGTACGGGCCGCTCTCACATAACCACATTTAGCAAGTTAGCATTCCAAAAATGTTGGCTCACTAAACAGCGTTATATCACAGATCCAGTGATTATACACGATATTATTAACCCCAAAACTACTCTTAAAATTAACTCCAATGCATATAACATGTTTAATGTAAAAAAAATAACACGAAATATGCATTATGACACATAAATATATCGTAAACTTCAAAATAGAAAGTATAAGTAGAAAGCAAAGCAAAGTTGTAAGATATGCAAGTGAAAGCTAAAGTTTTCAAACCGTATCCACTCTTTAATGGGAGTCGTCAATTCCGTTAATTCCTGCGTCTGCTTTGAATTTGGTCTCGGCAGATACAGAACCTCCACTAAGATGCTATTCTTTGTGAATATCGAACAAACGAATATTGAAGAACGAAAACTTGTATTGATAAATGATTTGCAAGTACATTTATACAACAATCGCTCGAGAATATAGAGAAATCTAGTGATCGAAATAAGGATTCGAATCACTTAAACATTTTCTCGCTAACACTTATTAACGTAGTGAATTCTCTATCTATACACACACTATATCTCACTCATGCACTCTAATGTTTTCCCTCTGCTTATCTCCAAAAATTGTGAGGTAGCCCTATTTATAGAGTTCGAAGGGTTGCATCTATCCATACGAAGAGTTGTGTCCATTGGTGAATGATTGCATCACTTCATTGTGATTGGTTGAGAAGCTTCAACTAATCCAAAATGGATAGGAATCTTTTCATGATTGGTTGATTTCTGATAGGTGTCTATTCGTTGGTAGTTGATTGTCCTTATCTGGCGGTTGGTAGTTAAGAAGATTAAACCAGAAAACCGTCCAAGTTGCGACCTCGATATACAAATCGTGACCGTGAATCTTTGATTAGCAGATTTCTATTTTGAAGTAGAACAAGTCGCGATCGCGAATGATTGTCACGACCCTGAATTGCATTTTTGTTCAGAATTCTCCTTGTAACTTTACCGATCTTTGACAGCTTCGATCCTAAGCCAAATATTTAAGTTCCACGCATCTTTTTGCACCTTTTTCACTCTTTTTTCATAAAATTCCACTTTAGATCAGTTTATTCCCATGATTTACCTAGTATCTGCATTTGCATCAAAAACAACTACATACCACATGAAATCTTTTATATGAAGTATAAAAATAACTTAAACTATAGTGTTTAGTGTATAAAATTAATATGATAATAAGTGTAATTATACACTTATCATACCCCCACACTTAACTTTTACCTTTTCCTCAAGGCAAATTCAACAAAAGTGTATAAATTGGTAAACAAATTCGTATCTCATTTGGAGAAAGACTATTGCAGTGAGTACCACATTCCACGTTGCAAAAGATTTCAAGTAGAAGTTCAAAATTTCCCACACATTAGTAATGTGCAATTTATTATAGTTTAGCTGCATACCTTTGCTTTTAATGGAGAGTCAATCGAATCGCATCTTCATATAAGCGTTATATGCATACTCGAATATTTCCTTCTCTTAAGCATAGTATAAAGTATAAAGGATATAGAAAGCACACTTTGATTAATTTTCTCTCAATGCATTTTTAGGTAACCTAGGATGCTAAAACACTCTCAGTGGTTTCATTTTATGCTCCATACCACTCTCTCATTTTTTTTCTTTTAAGCATATGTTTTTTAAGTACTTTATACTTTGCACCCATTTTTCATGCTATGCTTTCTTTTCCTTTTTCACTCAATGAATGGTTGCAGTTTTTGCTCCGTACATGTCTCACTTTAGCAAACTGGTTCACAACCAAGTACATGCTAGGTACAACAAGGCACAACAAAAGTGCAAGCTTAAGTGGGTACCGACAGTACTACCGATGGACATCCTGAAGGAGGATGAAGATGGCTTCATGGTGGACTTCGATGACAGCAATGACTCAGACAAAGTTCCCATATCCAGACTCCTGGAGAAAGTCACCACCACTGCCTCCTCTCCCAAGCAAAAGGCTGCCTCCTCTAAGGCCAAAGGGAAGAGCCTTGCGAAATCCAAAGCCAATGAGGCCCCTGCTCAACCCCAACAGAGGAAGATGAAGGCTAAGACTCGCACACAAAGAGAAGCGAAAGCCAAACTTCAAGCTGAGCAGCAGGCGAAGGAACAAGAAGATGCGACTAATGAGTCCCTACGTCAAAGAAAGCGCAAAATGGTATTCTCAGAAGAAACTAAGGAGCAGGGCGAGGCCAAGAAGTTTAGAGAAGAGGACACTCTAATCCTAACGTTGCTGCTGAAGTTCAAGAAATTTTTGCAAAAGTGAGGGGCACTCAACGCAAGCTTTCTACCACCAATAAACCTCTGCAAAGAAATGTGCAGGTGGTGAGCAGCAAGGAGGATGTTGGAGACACCCTATCCTTGATTCCTAAGGAGTCTGATCCTCAGGAGCCCAACATCCCCACACCTTCTTTCACTCATGTTGAGCAGCCTTCTACTCAGTATGAGCAACCTGAAGCTGAATCATCCATGGGTCAAACAGCTAACCCTAAGGTTCTTTTAAATCCTAACCCTTCTTTTTCTCCTTTAAATTCAACAAAAACCCAATATCCACACATGTAGATACTAAAACACAAACTATAGAGCTGGAAACACAAACTATAGATCCTGAAACACAGACTGTAGATCTTGAAACACAGAATGTGAATTCCCCTCTTCTTTTAAATACTATACATTCTCCCATACACATTCCTTCATCCCTTGTCAATAACCAAAATTCTCCCATATATATTTCTTCTCCTACAAAAAGCCATGATTCTTTTTCTCCTAACCCTTCACTAGTAAATAACTCTCCTATCCCGCCTTCTCCTATATAAACCCAAACTCAAACAATTCCTTGTACATCCCTTATACCTTCTATTCCGCTCAAGAAAACCATTCCCACTATTTCTCCAACTATCAATACTTCTGAACCACCCTCTTCTTCAAAACAAAACTCTACCCCCCTTAACCCCTCTGGTTAGGGAAGTTCCTACTGCTGAGAACTACGCTCAACAAGGAAACGCAAGTGGCTAGAATGCTGAGGCAAATTTTACAGCCCATGAAGTAATTGAACCCATCAGAATGCCAATCCACGAGGATTTGGCTGATACATCTTTCGTGGCAGAAATCAAAGAGTTAGCTAGGAAGAAATTCCATGCGCTCAAGACAACTGCTGAGTTAGATGGAGCAGTAAGCAAATTGCTACTTACTCAAGAATTGATGGACTTGTCCTCTAAACCTAAGGTAAATTTTCCTGAATTCAAACAGCACACAAGTTTGCCCAGTAAATCTCTCTACTTCGAGGAGTTTGAGAGGATCCATGTAGATTGTTGGTTATTCAAAATCATTTGGCAAAAGAGAGTGCTAAAAGCCTGGTGGATAAGATGGCGTTAATCCTGACCGGGTTAACGAATTTTGCAGCCCAGCTTGGGGCAGAAATCACTTCTATCCCCATGTCTACTGCTATGGCTAATGTTGTAGCGGGAAAGATAAAGGGTAGTGTGGATGCTGCTACTGAGTAATTGAGTCAACTGAGTTCCAGCATAAGAAGTGACACAGATCCATGAGCTTGGAAAGGAGTAGGCTAAAATAAAGGTGTTGTTCAATTGCAAGACCACAAACATCCTCAAAGAGGTAGAAACAACGAAGGATATTGGGCACAGTATCGCAAAGTTGTTAGAAGTTCAATCTAAATTTTTTGCTGACGCATGATAACAAGCAAGATTCTATGATCAAGTTGCTGACTGATATCTCCAGGAAGTTAGACAAAACACCAGTGCCAAATCTAGACTCCATCAACACCCAGTTTGAAGCCATGATCCGTGAGATCAAAGATCACACTATAACCAAGAACGGTGATTATCAAAAGTTTTTTGTGAAATCCATGGGACAGCTATTTCTGGAGATACCTGTTTCTTACCCTCTTCCAATGGAATTACGCTGCCCTGAAACGAATTTAACTGTTCATGGTAAAGTCAATATTCTCAAGGGTATGCTGGAGGTATTGCAAACTGGTGTGAACTCATTGACCTCAGTCTGAAAACTTGAAAAGGATATTAACTACAGTGCTAGGTGTCTGAACAAAATCAATCCAAAGATCATTGATTTGGAAGCCAAGTTGAAGGTCACACTATTAACAATAAACTTCAAAGCCTTGCTGTAGTGTTTCCAACAATTCGCATGCCAAGGATTTGATCAAATTGCACACCTCACTCATTGACATCATCTTCTACTGACAGAGCTAAATGATTAGGGGTTCCTATTTGACAAAGGCAAGAAGTAATTGGAATAAGAAATTTCTCCGCAAATCATTGGCCATCAATCAGACTTTCAGGCTCCTCTCGACTCCTTTAATGTCTACTTGGAGAAACTTGTTTCAAGCTAGATAGCAATGGGGGAGAAAGTAGCTGAAGAAGCTGTGAAGATGGCACGTTCAGAGAAACGAAATTTTCCAAGGCGGCGGTAGAAGCCACCGCAAGATCAGCCAACTCTATCTCAAGACCAGTCTGGAACTTCAACGTCAAAGTAACAGTAACAGCATAAGAAATAGATAGCCCAATGTACCTAAATAGTTTAGCAAACTTTTAATATGACCTCATGTAATCTTAGTTCAGGACATAGTTCATTACTGACTAAGTCAAATTTTTACTTAATAATATTACAAGTTTCTACCCAAGTTAAGAGCTTTTTTACTTTAATTTTGCTATACTGTATGTAGTTTTCTGCTGTGCATTGAAAATGTAATGCAGGAACTCATACAAGAGACCAACCTTGAAGAAAACTTGAAGTAAGACGAAGTCCCAAATCGAAGAAAAATTCTCCAAGTATGGGGGAGTTGAGCTGCTTGAAGGAGACTCACTTAGTATAGGGGAGGAGTTTAAGTTAACTAAGAGAAGCCACTCAGCAAAAGGGAATCTTATATCACTTTCCAAGTATTTCTAATATTCTTAAACTACCTTATTCAATTAACTTCTTCAACTACCTAGTTAGCTATCTATCCAAAATGGGGGAGATTGTAGAACCCAAGTTAATAGTACTTCACAGTACTTAAACATTGTGGAAATAGCAAACTGAATAGGCTAGTGAATTTAATTGAATGCTAAGTAGACTCTTAGTTAATGAAGATAACTTGAGTTTTGTTTAAGGAAAAATAACTCAGTTTTGCTGAGTCATTAATTAAGTTATGACTTGGAGTAGGAAAAGCTAAGTTGTGCTGAGTACTACGTAATTTAAGTAAATATCTACTCAGCATGTGATGAGTCCGGCTTTTATTAATTATCAACTCTGCCAACGTCAGCAACGGCAACCAATCTGAAGATTCCACGTTGCATTCTCACGCGCCTCTCTCAAACCGAATTGCTTGAAAACAAACGACATTTTGTCAACAGAATTATATAGCGCCTCAACGTTCATCTCTCTATCTCTAAACGTTCTAGAATCTGTCTCCAATGAGAAGATTCAAAAGATATGAAGAGAAAAGAAATTCAAGCACAGAGAGCCCGAAAAGTTTGTAACAGCTACTTCGTAAAAGCTTCAAGTATAAATTGAAGACATAAGCAGATGTTCAAACTTGGTGAATCACCTTGAATTTCTTAAGAACTAAATCGCTGCAAAAATCCTTCTAGCTTCCAAGAAATTCCATTTCAAGCAATCAGCAAATAATCCATTTTCGCATCTGTTTGTAATAGAGAGAATCACTTAGTAGATTAACATTGTAAGGATTTAACAGTTTATAAGTTGAATCAAGTTTGCAATTCTTATTCATCTTTGACTGGCAGTTTAGGAAGGGTACCCAAACTGTATTGAGTGGTAGATTAGAAAGAAATGTACTTTCTGTAAAATTGTTCTACCCTTTGTAATGGCTTCTCTGCCTAAATAAGGAAAGATCAACTAGTGGATTAGGCTCGGAGAGGGTATCCAGGGACTGGAGGTAGGCTCTGGCCTGAACCAAGATAAAATCAGGTGTTGACTTTCTTACTTTCGTATCTAGTCTTTATCATCGATCGTTCTTTCTATTCTAAATCATTTTTGCTTGAAAAATCAATTCATGTTGAGTAGGAACTCAGGAAGGAATTAAAGATAAACTATCCATCACAGCTGAATAGTTTATAAGTTTTAAACTCCTCTCTGCTGTCGTTTATAAGCCGTATAAGGACCAACAAAGTTAACTTCATTAATTAAGAGTATACTTAGTACTCAATTAATTTCACTATCCTAGTCAGTTTGTTATTTCCAAAATGTTTAAGTACTGTGAAGTACTATTAACTTGGGTTCAACATCTTCCTTTCTAACTACCTTTCAAACCACAATTTAGGTACCCTTCCTAAACTGTCACTCAGATTTGAATAGAAAATATGAATTAAGGATTTCAACTTATAAGAATCGTTGAATCCTTTTATAATGTTAAATCTAAGATTTGATTCTCTCTATTACATACTAATTAGACGATTTGCATTTGCTTAGAATGCTTAATTTGGAAATTCTGAATGCTGGGAATAATTTGGTAGTATTTTAGCTCATAAGAAACTTGAGGTGATTCACCAGGGTTGAATGTCTACTTCAGTCTTCTATTTATACTTGAAGGTCTTGGAAGTAGTCGTCGCAAACTTTTCATCCTGACATTTTCTTCAATTTCTCTTCTCTTCATATCTTTAGAATTTGTTCGTTTGAAACAAATTCCAAGATATTTAGAGACAGAGATTTCAAACATTGAAGCGCGAGATTAATCTATTAATCTGAATACGTCAAAAACTCATTGTCTTCAAGCAATTTCATTTTGATGGAGAGGCGCGCGAGATGCAACATGGAAGCTTATGATTTATCTAGTTGTTGACGGTGCAGAGTTGCGCAGAGACACTACGAAATGGCGTATGTCAGAACATACCTTTTGCCTTGGATTTTAACGAGGAATCTCCACATTCCATACTGATACTTTTTCGTTGTGAGTACCACTTGAAATAACTTCTTTAATTTCATCGTTTTTCTCCAGAAAAAACATCAAATGAATATTCCGCCTCTCACAGACAACGTTAAAAACATATGTGTCATTTTATTCTGTAAGTGTCAAATAACTCAGATTTTAATAAATAAAAGCTACACAGCTTTGCTGAGACTATATCTTATAACCTATGTAATACTCAGTTTTACACAGTTTTTCTTACTCTAAATCATAACTTAATTAAAATTCAGTAAATTGAGTTGTTTTCCATTTAACAAACTCAAGTAAACTTGTTTAATTAAGAGTTTACTTAGAACTCAATTAATTTCACTATCCTAGACAGTTTGTTATTTCCAAAATATTTTACGTACTTTGAAGTACTAATAACTTGGGTTCTATATTCATTTAATGATAAGAATTGGATAACTTCATTATGCATAATTATTGAAACTAATTTGGAATTCAATAGGGCATATTAGTCCTAAAAGTTTTATTAAGGATTTTATGTATTTTATATGTCTTTAAACAAGTATAAAGTATAAAATAAACAACAACGATATATAAATTGAATAATCACTTAGATTAAAACAGAATAAAACACAATCCCAAAACTATTCAATAACAAAACATGCATAAAACTTGTTATTTAAAAATATAATCAAACAAATAAACAACACATATTAATGATGTTAAACAAATGACAATAACTTATATTTTCAACCACCACCACATGATACATTTAGCGTGTGTAACTATTTTACAACTCGTTGTAATTAAGTTATACATTAAGTATTATAATCCAAAAAATTATTATAACATCAACTATGGTGTTCATAATGATTATCATAGGTCAACTCATTAGATCTTGAGTCATTTCTTTTGATCGAACTTGCTGATAACAAATTAAATTATTTATAAGAACCCAAATGTTCATTTATTACATAATTTGATCATCAAATAAATTGAAAATTAGATTTGTAAACCATGTTTTACAAAGTATACACTATGTATTATATACAAATATAATAAATACACTTATGAGAACCGAATTTTTCAAACTCCTTTTAGCTCTTTAGCACTAAATAGAAGCTCGGGATTTTGTGGGGTTTGCATCATTATTGACCATCACAATATATGTCAAAAGATCAATGTTAATCATTACATAAATAATTAACTTAAATTTATTTATATATGTATATCACATATAAATTAATGTTTAATTATCACATAAATAATTAACAAAAACATATTTTGTCATATTTTATATTTTTCACAGATATAAAATAATTTAATCATTATATAAATGGTTGATTATTTAAGCATATTACTAGAAAAATTTAATCAAACTTATATAATACATATATAATTAAGTTAATTATCACACAAATAATTAAAAGACCTAAATATGTTACTAAAATATATTCAATCAAATTATACCTCGCAAGTATAATTAAATTCACTTATGTAATAAATTTGGATATTAATGTAATTTTTTCAATTAATATATCTATATAACTAATACAAATAAATAAAATAAATAATTATCAAAATTAATCAACATATGAAAAATTTTTAATTATTTTTCAGTGGGTTCTAAATTATTTTTTAACCAATAGAAAATATTTTAGAAATTCAGAAACAAATTTTTCATAATTTTCAAGCATTTATTAACAAAAATAAATAGAATACAATATTTTCTGAACCTTACTAAATTTAGCAAAAATCACCATGAAATCTAAGAAATATGAAATTGGGGGTTAGAAGAAATAAGGAACAAAACGACATCGTTTAGCGTAACATATCACGAAAACAAATTTGAACCATCGGATAAGGGACACGTCTCACATCCAGGAGAAGTCACGCAAGCGAGCCCATGTAGAACGCGTCACATAAGAATGAAGGGCCAACTGGCACGTCGGTATGGTCGTCAGTTGCATGATCCACACATGCCGGAGCGTGGGTAACCACCAGAGCGCGTGCATGACACGCACCGCCTTAACGGCGATTTTCGACCGCCAGACTTTAATAATTCAGCTGATTTTTTCGTTTTGAGTCTATTAGTGCGGTCCATTTTACTTAAAAATAATCAAAAAATTTTACGTTTACCCAATACAACGCAAAAAACAAGACTTATCCTACGAAAAAACACGTAATCCCAGCCAAAATCAAATTCAACCCGATTCTAAACATTTGTAATTACTAAAATTACAGAAAAATAATGGAAACATCAACAGAATACATAGATTTCGTTAAAACGCTCCAAAACACGATTTTTTCTCCATTTTTACACATTATTCGTGTAATTCACAAAGAACATGAAAATTGAATTTTCGAAGAACGAAATCTTAGAAATTCCAGAATGTTTAAAAACAGATAAACACATATTAAAATCGCAAAAATAGCGCTCATGATACTAATGAAGGAAATCGGAAACGAATTTCAAATATGTAACTTTTTTCGTGCCCGAAGATCAAAGATGCGACGATTTGTATACCGAATCGGAATTGTCTCATGGTGCATCGAAAAATAATTATTGTCCACAACTTCGACAGCAATGAAATTAGATAACGAGATTTTCATCGTAGGAAAATCCCAGGAAAGAGAAAAAGATGGAGAGAAAAATAAAATTTCATCAACTTTATTTTTCATCTATTTTCATCTATTTATGAAGAATGATAATGGAAAAATGTACTTTTGGTACATATGGAAAACACAAATTCAAATAAGTCCTTAAACTTATTTATTTTCTAATAAAATTAATTATCTAAATTGGATCGGATCCTTCAATTTGATTGACCCGTTCATGGACGTACCGAGTATTTCTTACAAAAAAAAACACTTTAGTTAATTGTACCGATGGTTAACTTTGTCAAAATAATGATTATACATTTTTTAAATTTTATGCAATTCAAAATATAATGTAAGATCTATTTGCTTACTTCTATTTGTTATATTTTAGTTTATAAGTATGTACTAATTTGTTAAAAAACAAGGTACATACACCTTGGGGTGCATGTTATTGTGACTTCTTTTTATTTACAAGATAAAAGTTATTTTATCCTATGTCATTAGATGAGTGATACAAATTTAATTCATTTGTGATAATAGATAAAATAATATTTATTTTACAAAAAAGTAGTTATCATATAAAACTCGTAGTTGAGTATATAAGCCATCACTAAACATGAATTTTTTTATATATGTTATTCAAAGGAACACTTTAACTTGTTATCACATCCACAAAAACATTTATTTTCATCCAATTCTTTCATTGAAAAGTCTAACTTCATTTATTTAATGTCAAACTTCACCACGACACAAGGTAAGGTAAAATATTTTGACTAGTGTGTATAAACAATTGGTTAATGATAAGTTAAATACAATTGAATGTTTGCGTGTCCTCTCCGCGTTATCCTAGAAAATACAGTCCTCAACAAACCCATTTGCATTTCTCTTATTAAAGAATAAAATGGAAAAATGAAAACATTCCATTTTAGGCTTTTTTAATTGAATAATTAAACCCATCCAAATGAACATATATTTCATGTGGTACTTGGAATTTAAAGCTCTGAAAAATCAATTATTAGAAGCCCGTTGAAAAGACCCAACTCTCTGCCTTTTCTTTTCTACTTTCCACGTGTAAACTTCTGTTGCATTTCAGTACATTTGTCTTTCAAACTGAACCACGCGCCAGTGTTTGATATTAACAAAGAAGGCGCCCCTCCTCCTTGAACTCAATCGCATTGCATTGCATGTGCGGTATAATTTGTCGTGTTTGCCTTAGTTATTACTGTACTTGCTTTCCATATCAATTAATTCCCTCGATTTTGTATAATATTTTATTAAAAATAAAGTTTTCATTACTTTATTTTTTTATTATCATTAAATAAATGTTATAAAAATCGATATAATAATGATAAAAGATAAGATAAAATTTATTTTGTTCAAAATAAAATCATCATAACCTACATTTAATTTGACATTACTAGTTTAGTGATTATAAACGACAAAATAAAACAAAGTCACCAAATATTGAAAATTTTAATGCTAATGCAAAATGAGAAACAAAGAACAGTTGTGTAACGATATTTTGTTATTCTTAAATTATTTTCTATTCAATATGTTTATGAAAAACTCACTACATACTCGACCCATTACAAATCCGGTAATCCGATTAGTTGGACTGCTGATTTGGGGAAGATTAATAGGTCAACTATTACATAATTTTGTTTTAATGTTCAAATAAAAATATATTAAATCTTATCTCCAAAATGGTTACGGATCATTGCATAATTTCCTCATAAATTGATATTTGTTAATCAGGAGTGAGGAAACATAAAAAAGAGTGAAAAATGAAAATATAAAATAGAAATGATTACATATCAATTTTATGAGTAGAAAATATAAATGTGGACATTGAAATGGTGATTAAAGATTTTCTACCCAATTTTTAGCTTTTAAGTTAAGGAAACACAGGTAAATATCATATTTGACTAAAACATTTTTCCTTTTACAACAATTGAATAATATTTTTATTTTTCTCATTTATTAAGTTTTGATTTTTACTTGAACATTTCTCATAAGAAATGTCTTTTCTTCTTCTTCCTTCTCTCTACTTCTTCTTCGATTTTGCTCTCTCCATCTCCCTGTCTCTCTTCTTTTCTTCTTCTTCATGCTCTTTCTCTCTCTTCGACTCACAATCTTTATTGAATAACGTTTTGTGGTGTTTTCATCTGATTTCATTTCATCAGTTCGGTCGTGATTTTTCAACAGATTTTGATTTCATCGAGTTTGTTCTTATTGCGTGAGTGTTTGATTTGTTATTTTCTGATTATTTTTCATCTTGTTTCTTTTTTTCTGGATTTTGGATCACAATTTTGTGGATTGCGATTGAGTTTTCTGATTTGGATCACGATTTGAGTTTTAGATTTGGATTTGCGATTGAGTTTTCTATTTTAGATAACGATTGAGTTTTTTTTCTTTTTTTCCAGATTGCGTTTTGTGTTTTTTGACCTTGTTTCTCTTTTCAAACAATTTCAGTTGTGTTTAGATCTCATTTTTTTGTGTTTTTGTGTTTGATGTGGTTTTCTCACTTTTCAATGGAGGAGATTGTTATTTTGGTACATTTTATGGAGTTTGAACTCATGATTTCAAGTTTCTCGTCTATGATGTTTTAGTGGTTTGATTGTTGACAAATCTGTAAGTTTTTTGAACGAATTATAGTACAGATTTTTCAAATCATTGGATATGAAGATAATATATTAAGATCCATTTCAGAATTCATCTAGTTGCAGATTAAGTCATATACTTGGTATAATGAGATTTATACCTGGTATAATGAATATTATACCTGGTATAATAATCATTATACGTGGTATAACAATCACTATAACAATTCTAAGGATATTCAAATCATTGGAGATGAAGAAAGTATTAAAATCTAGTTTCAGATTTCGTTATTGAATAATATATGGTCATTATACCATGTATAATTATACCTGGTATAACAGTCATTATAACGGATAATATTATAGAATATTCAAACAATTGGATATAAAGAAGGTATTAACATCAAGTTTCATATTTCACATTTGAATTCATTTTCAGATCATATCATTATACCTAGTATAATGCAAATTAATATTATAAAAAATAATAGAAGATAAAAAAGTATTAAGATCAAGTTTCAGATATTAAGATCAAGTTTCAGATATCACATTTGAATAATATTATAGTCATTATACCATGTATAATGACTATTATACCTGGTAGAATAGTCAACATAATAAAGAATATCAGAGAAATATAATGAAAATTTTAAGATCTGGTTTCAAATTTCATATTCGTACAATATAATAGACATTGTACCTACTATAATGACTATTATACTAGGTATAATGTCTGTTATACCTGGTATAATAGCTATTATACTCGAAATTG
The DNA here is from genome assembly GCA_949673415.1 of Euphorbia schlechtendalii. Taxonomy (NCBI): domain Eukaryota; kingdom Viridiplantae; phylum Streptophyta; class Magnoliopsida; order Malpighiales; family Euphorbiaceae; genus Euphorbia; species Euphorbia schlechtendalii. The sequence continues at coordinate 23,153 of CATIWQ010156506.1, forward strand.
GTGGTTATTCTTATGTTCACATATTTTGAAAAATCAAAACTTAAATTCACGTTTTTTGAAAAATGAAAACTAAAAATGTGATATTTGTAAAATTATGTCATGACATGATTTAAAATTATTTTGACTTTTTCTGGTATTCCCACAAAAACCCTGTGAGTATCAATAGTCGACCCGCAGGACCTTTCATGCCCTATCATCATGGGATGGGCATAAATATACTATTTGGAGAGTAAGCCTGGTCTGGCCTGAACCCGAAATGAGCCGAGTTTAGTATACGATGGTCTTTGTTTTCATATTAAAACCCAAAAGTTTTATTTTATATAATCCTATTAAAAGTTTATTTTATTTTTTATTAATATATTAAAAAAATATATATTTATTTTATATAATCATATTAAAAATATTTATATTATTGAACATTTTACTCGATATTTTGTGAATCTTTCTGTAATTAGTTTATTGTAAGAGTTTTTTAGTAATAAATATTTTGATTTTTTTTATAAATTAATTATTCTCTCCGATTTTTTTACTTATCTATTTAACAAAAATTTAAAAACTCAAAATACTTATCCTCAAAATTTCATGTTTCTTTTTCATCATTCTTCTAAGTATATCCTCATTTTTTTTATATTATTTTCAAGAGAGAACTTAGAATTTAATTAATACATTAACTTGAATTAAATGTAAGGGTAAATTAGTATATTCATACCCTTATTAATTGATTTCTTAATAAGTGTGAAATGTGTAATCGAAGGGAGTAATTGGTAGGTCCGTGTGCCATGCTTGTAATTTGATTTTTTTTTTATAAAAATTCAGCTTGAACTGAATTTTTTTTATAAATTGGATCGGATTTGGATCACTAATTTCTTAACTAGGTTCGATTGAGCTCAGCCCGACCCATGTCCATGCATATTTTTAAATTAGGGGATTTATTATTATTCGACTTTTTCTTGCCTTTAGGTTGAAAATATCATTTGTTGCCTTTAGTTTTATACAAAATTGCATTTTAAAAATTTATTTTCTGTTGTTTATGTTCTAGAAAATATTGATAAAAATTTGTCTACTAAAGTACAAAAAACTAAAAGAAATTTATACCAAAAAAATACATATCATTTTAACTCGCACTTTAGTATCGTAAAAAATATAGCTATGATTTTATTTTACTAATATAACATTTTTTTGTAGCATATTTTGATGAAAATTATATTTTACGGAAAGAAGAAAATTATTTCCAAATAATCACAAAACTTACATAACCAACACTCTAATGAATTATGAGATTTTATTTCAGATATTTCTTACTAATGATTCTATTTACGTGGTAATTTTAATAATTTCAAGAATTAGCAAGACCACCTCGACATGTAAGAGAGAATGAGATGCTTCCCTTGTATCTTATAATGTAAAAATGATCTGGTTAACTCCCTTTTAGTGAAAAAAGTTTGGTTTTTTAATGTTTCTTATTCAGTTTTAATAAATGACATTTGCTTTTTTAAAATTCATTAAATTATCATAAAAGTTTTTATTTTTAAATGACATTTGCATTTTCAAAATTTCGTTCAATTATCTAACCAGTTTTTATTTTCTCTAAAAATTTAAACTAATAGCTAGACATGTAAACGAGCCGAGTTGAAATTTGACTTGTTTGTGTTTGTTTATTTAATTTTTATATGAACACTAGCCGATCCGAACTTGATTCGAGCTCAAAATTTTATTTGTGTTCATTTATTAAGTGTTCGTTTGTTCGCGAGCTGTTCACGAACAACTCATTTATGTTTTTCATGAATGGTTCGTTAATTTTTTGGGAACGAACTCATTTATTTTGTTCGCGAACAACATTGCCAATTCAATTATTAATTTAAAGTGGGACATAAATTTATTTTTGTTGTATTAATTTACTTTTATACGGGAATACTTTATTTAAAGTTCTATAAAGTTTTATTTTTGATATGTAACAATAATGATCGAACTATTTTACGAACATTTATCGAGTCAGTTCATGAACTTGTTCGCGAATCTCTAATCGAGTTTGTTCACGAGTTAATGAGCCGATGCTTAGTTCTTTTATTATTCGAGCCATAAAATCATGTTCACGACCTGTTCATTTATAATCGAGTCGAGCCGAGTCGAACATTTATCGAATCGAACACCGAACCGTTCAAGAGCAGCTTGACTCATTTACAGCCCTGCTAATAGCATGATTTTAAAATTTAACGAAAAATTATGAAAAAAATCTACAAATTTTAACAAATTTTTTTTTTTTTAATTGAATTGATTTTACTATACGAAAAGTTTAGTTTATAAAATGACTATTTTACAAATAATCATTGAAATGAATGGAAATAATGATATACGATGAATCCAGTATGTCATTCCTCATTTCATTAAATATATACCTCTCATACATTTATTAAATAGTAAATAATAAAAACAACATCATAAAAGTAAAGTACAGTGAAACTATACAGCAGATAGACCTAAATTTCGGCAAACACGGTCTAGAGGTACCTTAATTTCTTAATAAAAAAAAAATGTTAAGAATCCGTTCAAAGTTGCCATCTCATCGTATCTATATATATATATATATATATTATAAACTCGCTCTAAAGCTTTTGTCTTCAGCCTCTTTCCATCAACTTTATTTTCTTCAATTTAATTCATTCTTTTATATCTGGTATTATATCATATGCCTGTTTTCCAGCTTAATCCAACAAACTTCGCCTCCGCCTCTCAACGCCGTCACCAGGTCCACCTTCCTTTCTCACTCTAGGTTGTAGTGAGAGAAACAGTGACAACAAGCCCTGGTCTTGGCAGGCAATTTTGAATATCTAGAAATCAAATTTTAGTTTTGATTTGAATTTGAATTTTTGAATTGGAATTCGAAATCAGAGTGATGGGATTAACAGGAGGAGGGGAGAGTAGTGAAATGAGTACGAAGTGGTGGAATCGATGGGATTATCAACAGCAGTGGCTCCATCACAGAGTGTTTTCATCGGGTTTTGTATTCTTTTTGTGCTGTTTGATTTTGTACGGTTCTATTGGGATTCTGTTTGGCTGGTTTTTGTTTAATAAACCTTATTATATCAACGAGGGTTATAACTCTCTTGGTTGTCAAGAAGACAATGAAGGCTCTTGGTCTATCGGTACTTTCTATGGCGACTCTCCCTTTTCTCTCAAATCCATTGAAACTGTAAGTCTTCCTCTCGCTCTCTGTATTTTGCTTTAATTTCGATATTATCAGCTTTTGAAACAAAATCACTATTCCCTGAATTTACCTCTTTCTTCTGAATAAAATAGATTTCATTTGCATTGATTTTCTCCAAAATTCTTTTCAAATCGATGTTTTCTAATCGGCGGTTAAATGTGTTGTGTTCCCAAATATGTAGATTTTCTGGGATTTCCATTAGTTTCTGTTATAAGGAATTAGCTGTAGTTTTTTTTTACTAGCAGTCTCATTCTTGATTGAGGTTGGTGTACTATCTAGTCACCGAGCTTCCCAATTGGGGGAGATGTCTATACCTTAGGCTATAGCTGGATATGCATCAGCTTTTGTAAATATGTGTGGAAATTTGGTGGTTAAGGATTAATGGTGTTTTTTTATTATTATCATTATTGGAAACAGATGAACATGGTGAAAGATGACAAGGCGGCTTGGCCAGTGGCTAACCCAGTTGTCACTTGTGCTTCAGTTTCAAATGCTGGCTTTCCCAGTAATTTCGTTGCCGACCCTTTTCTTTATATTCAGGTAATTAAAATGCTGTTTCAGTTTTATAAATGTTTATGTGCATCTTGATTCTTTTGAATTTTTTAGTTATGTAAAAACCTGTCATCTTGGGTTTTCTGCATTCGTGTTAATCTGCTCTGTGGACCAGTTAGCCGGTAATTTATGACACAAGTTGCTTAAGTTTTGAAGTCTTTATCATCAGTATCTATATCATTGTTTATTCTTTTCTGTTTAATTCTTGTGCCTTGGTGGGGTTTTTCTTGGGATATTTTAATTAGATGTGCAAGTTGTTGTCTTCGCTATTTCTATCTAAAATTTTATTGCTGGCTGGGGGTTTATGAATTTAAATATTCCATCATTAATGAGTATTTTGTTCGAAAGAAAAGTCAGACGGCAGAGTTGTTCTAGAGAAATCCTTGTTTTATTTGTTTATTTATTAAATTCCATTATTCTTAATTATTGAACCAGTCAAACGGCTGATCTGGAGAGGATTTGAGATCAGTTTGTACTTTTCTTCGAGGCTCTTCTCTAATCTGAATTAGGTGAACCAGAAACTTCTGTGATTTAATTTGATGAAGTATGGGTTTCCGGATTTCTTAGTTTTTAAGGTTGTTATGAGTTTATATTTTATATGAAGGGTTTTGATATTTAGGCTGTGAATGTCTTGGTTATTTGTATTGAGATGAGAATTTCTATTATGATCATCCAAATTCTTAATCAATTTATGAGATACATCATTTTTATATGGAAAGATAAGAAAGCGTCAAGCAACCTTGGTATATTCTGTTTTAGAAGTTGATATGAGGTGTTTAAACTCCTTTTTGTTTGCCTCAAAGTGGAATTACTATTGTATTTCTCTCAGTAGTTGTGAATTCTATTCTAATGATTTAATAACTGGAGAAGGATTGATGACTTGTAGTTTACCCTTCCTATAAAAGAACCATTGAGCTCTTGCATTTTCCTTTTAAAATGGATTCTCTTCCTATTTTTGTTTAAAAGAAATTTAAAGTTAATCTAAGCTAGAAGAGTATTTCTGGGTCCTGTTTTCTGATGTATTCCAACTGCTATTATTATTATTATTATTATTATTATTATTATTATTATTATTAATATTATTATTATTAATATTATTATTATTATTATTAATATTATTATTAATAATAATACTAATAATAATAATAATAATATTATTATTATTATTATTATCACTTGACCTTCAGTTTATGTGATTAATATCATTTTATTTCGCTCCACATGAATTTGAAAGATGCGTTTCATTTGGGATTGGTATTCGAATAGTATTGCTGTACTTGATGTGCTTCTTAATGTATTAGTTGTTGTGGAATTTTTAAAATCGGCGGTATTTTGATACGATTTTGAATTTTTACTTTGAAAGCCTAATGCAGTAATGTGCATGGTTAGTATTTAATGTACTAACATGTAGTGGAGATATAACTTTGTTCTGAAAATAGAGTTTTGAGTTGACAAATCCTATACTCACTTAATACAGGGGGAAACTCTCTACCTGTTCTATGAAACAAAGAATTCAATAACGATGCAAGGAGATATTGGTGTTTCGAAAAGTAGCGACAAAGGTGCAACTTGGCAGCAGTTGGGAATTGCCTTGGATGAAGATTGGCATCTCTCTTATCCCTACGTATTTGACTATCTTGGCCAAGTAAGTTTCTAACCACATTTTGTATTTTGCTTCTCGCCTGATAAAATGTTGTACTATACTACGCACTTTTAGGAATTCAGAGTTGGATAGTTTTTTCTTAGGAAATTATGGGCTTAATACATAGTTAACTCCCCGAACTTGGAAACTTTTACTAGTTGCCAACCCCAACGTTGAAAAATTTGGCTGAAGTGTGCTCTTGCCAGCCCTCTCAGTGCCTCATGTCACCTTGTGTTTGGCTTGACTTTTCAAGGATGTCAAATTTTTTATTTTTCTAAATCAGAATGTGACACGTGGCACCCAGGGTGACAACTAGTAAAAATTGCAAGTTTAGGGGGCTAACTATGTATTAACCCGAGATTATGCAACATGCAGGTCTAACCTTTTTTGTACCGTTTCTGCAGATATACATGATGCCTGAGGGGAGTGCCACAGGGGAACTCCGTCTTTACCGAGCTGTCAATTTTCCATTGCAGTGGAAACTCGAGAAAGTTCTTCTAAAAAAGCCACTTGTCGATTCGTTCATCATAAACCACAACAGCGAATATTATCTCTTCGGCTCAGACCACAGCGCTTTCGGCACGAACAAAAACGGACAACTCGAGATCTGGCACAGCGATTCCCCGCTCGGTCCCTATAAGCCACACAAGAAGAATCCAATCTATAACATCGACAAAAGTCTCGGAGCTAGAAACGGGGGCCGCCCCTTTTCGTACAACGGAAACCTTTACCGGGTCGGCCAGGACTGCGGTGAAACATACGGAAAAAAAGTTAGGGTTTTCAAGGTGGAAGTTCTCACCAAGGAGGACTACAAAGAAGTCGAGGTCCCCTTGCAGTTTGAAGAGCCCACTAAAGGACGAAATGCTTGGAACGGCGCTCGCTATCATCATCTCGATGTTCAGCAGCTGAGCTCTGGTCAGTGGATTGCTGTCATGGATGGGGACCGCGTGCCATCTGGCGACATGGCCCACCGATATTTGATCGGCTGTGCATCAATTGCTGCGGTGACGGGTGTTATCATCATTTTAGGTCTTCTCCTTGGAGCTGTGAAATGCATTATACCTCTCAATTGGTGCCCTTATTACTCGGGGAAGAGAAGCGACAGTCTTTTAGTTTGGGAACGGCCGAATATGTTTTCGTCGAAGTTTAGGCGCTTTTGTGGTCGTTTAAACAGAGCCGCCTCGTCTCTAAGAGTCAAAATAAAGCCCAATACTTGGGCCGGAAGGCTTGCTTTGGCTGCGATATTTGTTATTGGAGTTGCGCTTATGTGTACAAGTGTGAAATATATCTATGGAGGAAACGGGGCAGAGGAACCTCACCCGTTGAACGGTTACTATTCGCAGTTTACTCTGCTGACAATGACATACGATGCTCGCCTTTGGAACTTGAAAATGTACGTGAAGCACTACTCGAGGTGTTCTTCGGTTAAAGAAGTCGTCGTTATCTGGAACAAAGGAACGCCCCCCGAGTTGAGCGACCTCGACTCGGCCGTGCCCGTCAGGATCAGAGTCGAAAACGAAAATTCCCTCAACAATCGTTTCAGAAAGGACCCGTTGATAAAAACCCGTGCCGTTCTTGAGCTTGATGATGACATCATGATGACTTGTGATGATATCGAACGGGGATTCAAAGTGTGGCGTCAATACCCAGAACGGATCGTTGGGTTTTATCCTCGTTACATCAGTGATCGATCGTTGAGATATAGAGGCGAGAAATATGCAAGAATTCACAACGGTTATAACATGATTCTTACGGGTGCGGCTTTTATGGACGGAAAATTGGCTTTCGAAAGGTATTGGAGTAAGGAAGCTGAGGCTGGGAGGGAATTAGTGGATAAATTCTTTAACTGTGAGGATGTGCTGTTGAATTATCTTTATGCAAATGCAAGCAAATTGGAGACTGTGGAATATGTACGACCGACATGGGCAATCGATACGTCGAAATTTTCGGGTGCTGCAATAAGCCGGAATACACAGGCACATTATAAAACAAGAAGCAATTGCCTCAAGAAGTTTTCGGATATGTATGGAAGTTTGGGAAGGCGGAAGTCGGAATTTGATAGGAGGAAGGATGGGTGGGATTTGTAGTGTGGAAAGAAAAGAAAGAAACTAATTCTACTAGTGAAAATTATTTTCTTATTTTGTTGATGTTTTTTTGTGTATTCTCACTCGTGGGTTTTTATAGATCTGGTTTGTTAGTTATAGGGTAATGTCCCCTGCTGTGAAGATATTGTGTGCTGGGGTTTTTCTTTTATATTTTGATATCTTGGTGTTGCCAAGATAACCTGTAAATTCTTTTTGTGAGTTGATGAGAAATTGTAGATTGGTTTTTGAAATGTTGTTTTTCTACCTAGATAATGTGTGCTGTTGGCAGAAAATAATTCATGATTAGTACAGCTTATATATTTTCAAAGACAAATTATTTTGGACTTCGTTTTTACGGTTTTTTCTTGGTCAAAGCTTATTCAGGCTATCATGGCCACCGGGTTTGGCGACCTGGCCCGGTCTGTATGACCCACACTATTACCATATGCGACATCTATTGCATTGGAGCAGAGATGGTGCGACATCTCCCACACTTTTCATCTTTCGATCGGGGAGGTCACCATCACCCCGTCTGACGTGGTAACGATCACCGGTCTGCCTTGGACTGGGACAGTGATTCGTTTCGATGCCTTCTTCGAGAGATTCTTCAAGACTCCTACTGCTTGTTAGCGCGTGAGGGATTTGTGTGGTGTTGATCCGAGGGGTTAGGCTTTGCACTACAACGCGCTAGCTGAGTATTGGACCGGTCGGCGGGCCATTTCAGCAGCCGAGATTCCATTGTATGTTCGATCCTTCGTGATCACCTTGCTAAGCGTGACTTTCTTTCCGGTCTCGAACAGTGAGGTTAATTACAGGCTGATCCTTCGTAGTATAGCGGTTTCAGGGTGTTTGACATTTGTTTATTCTTTTTGCAGGTCGCACGTGAGGAGATGGATCGAGTGGCCAGGCATTCCCTTTCGTTAAAGGCTATGATGTATCTACAGGATGAAGTTACACGCGTATGTTGCTTTTCTCGACCTGTTTTATGCTTGACTTTGCATGTAAGCATGAAATGTTATGTTTTTATGTATATGGTCATGATTTTCGTTGTATGTTTCTATGATTTCAGGCGATGGCGGTCAGGGGTGATGAGTACGAGCGGCGCTACCAGGAGCTCAATGGTCATTTCCAGGTGTTGGACATTCGTCACCGGGACCTGGATTCTCGTTACCGCAACTTAAATACTAATTACCAGGAGTTGGGTGCTCGCTACCAGAGTTTAGACGCTCGCTATCAGAGTCTGGACGCTCGCTATTAGAGTCTGGAGGCCCAACATCAGGAGTTGTTGAGGTAGAATGCCGTAGCCGATCGGGCTCGAGCAGATGAGCGAGATGCTTCCTCAGGTTTTGCCCACTCTCTTGGGTTTGACCTTAGTGCTCTACTTGACGAGCCAGACACTAGGCCGTTACTTACCCCTGATTGGGATGCTGGCTTTCTCGATGCTCCACAGCCTCCTCCTGCATCTGGTCTAACCGATGGTGCTTCCGGGAGCCTATATCCAGAGGATTTTGAGATATATACTATGGCGACCCGAGATTCGATGGGTGGAGATGACGTATAGGCGATGCTTGCTTAGGAGCTCTTATTTTATCTACCTTGTTTTTGTTTCTTTTTAAATTGGATTTTTAGATAGCTTCCCTTGTAGCATTTCAAAAAAACTTTGATTCTGTGAAAAGAGCTGGGGACTTTGGCTGTCTACACGTCGGGTCCTTACTTGTTGCATTTTTTATGGTTGCTTGTTTGTGGATGTTTTTACATGTATGCATGAATGAATGAATGAATATGTTATGCTAATGTCTGTGGTTGATGTGTGTAGGCAACACCGGTCTTGAGGAATTTCTTTTAGCTCTTTTTCGTCAATGTCGGCTTATAATGAGCATCTTCGGGCTCTTCTAATTTTTATACAAGAATGGTCCTAATTGTTGCCTAGCTAGCCAAGTGCTATTTGGCGAACTAGGTTTTTCTCTCTCTCTTTTTTGGTGTACTGCTTTTGTTGGTTTATTTCTTTTAGTTTTAAACGTGGTAGAGCTTGAGCTTGTCTTGATTAACTAGATTGACGAACTCGTTTTCATCCATGTCCATGATCTCAGTGGTTCCTTTACTTAATACTTTCTTCACGACAAAAGGACCTTCCCAGTTTGGGTGAAACTTTCCCCAAACATCCACATTTGAGGGTCTCATTTGCTTCAAAACCAAGTCTCCCACCTTCAATGGTTGGCTTCTGAATTTAAACTAGTTATTGTACGCCCTAGCCATGCGTTGTTGATACATGTGCAAGTGATCCAATGCCTTTAGACGTTGCTCATCTATCATGTTTCTCATTCGAATCTGGCTCTTGCCCAATCAGACTCTTCTAGTCTTGCTTCTAAGGCCACTCGAAGATATTTTACTTCCATTTCAACCGGTATAACTGCTTCCATCCCATACACTAATGAGAAAGGGGTTTGATCAGTGGGAGTTTTGACGCTGGTTTTGTATCCTCATACTACGAATGGCAACTTATCAGCCCAATCCCTGTAGGTAACAACCATTTTGCTCAAATTTTTCTTGATCGATTTGTTGGCTGCCTCTATTACCCCATTAGCTTGTGGTCTTTATGTTGATGAACGATGATGCTCGATCCCGTATTTCTCCACTAGGTCTGATGTATCTCCTTGGAATTGAACCCCATTATCTGATATGATGTGATGCGGGATACCATATCGGGCAAAGATATGCTTTTCTATAAACTTGGCTATCTTCTTAGCAGTAGTATTGGTGTAAGATTCGGCCTCTACCCATTTTGAAAAGTAGTCGATCGCTACTACGACAAAGCGATGTCCATTAGTCGAGCTCAGCCGAATCTCGTCGATGATGTCGATGCCCCACGCTGAGAACGGCCAAGGAGTGGATAAGCTATGGAGCTCGGATGGAGTTAGATGGCTGATATCACCATAAATTTGGCACTCGTGGCATTTTCACATTTCAGTTACGCAGTCTGTAATCATTGTTGTCCAGTAATATCCTTAGCGCTATATTTTCTTTGCAAGTGCCATTCCATTCATGTGTGGCCCACAGTCTCCCGCATGCATTCGCTTTATGATCAGTAAAGCCTCTTGTTCAGTGAGACATCTCCTTAATAGCCCTTCAGGTGTGCGTTTGAACAGATCCCCGTCTAGTAATCGGAATTGCACCGCCAACCATCGTAATGAAGTTCTTTCCGAGTCTGTTACGCCCCCTGGGTATTCCTCGAATTGCAAAAATTTGACGATGTCGAAGAACCAACTACCAGTGGCTTGCTCATCCTCAGACTCCACTAAATGACAGTAGAAAGGTTCTTTGGCTGTTTTTAGTACAACTGACTTAATTGATTGAATCTGGGGGCCTTCCCACATTGATGCTAATGTAGCAAGTACATCGACCATTTGGTTTTCATCCCTTGGTACGTGTTGAAAAACGCACTTTGAAAATATTTGTGAGGCCTTCCATACTGCTTCCACATAGGGGCGAAGTGATTCTTCCCTTATCTCCCAATCGCTAGTAACTTATCTTATAACTAGAGCTGAGTCCCCAACTACCGACACTTCTTTTGCTCATGCCTTCCAAAGTGCCTCCAACCCAAACAGACAGGCCTCATATTTGGCACCATTGTTTGTTACTTGGAACTGCAATAATTTGGAAAGAGGTATGACTTCTTTTTGCAGGTTATCAGGATGACACCTAGGATAGCCCCATTTCTGTTCATTACGCCATGAAAGAACATTTTCCACTCTGTACGGGCGTCCTCTACCAATGCTAGTTGCTCATCCAAGGAATTCTAGGTCTTCAACGTAATCAGAGTCCAAGGGTTGATATGCCAAGAATTCGGTGAATGCTCACCCCTTAATGGCCTTCTTGGTCACATATTCGATGTCGAATTCAGATAATAGCAAAAACCATCTTGAGAGTTTCCCGGCCAGCTTTGGTGATTGGCATAAGTATTTCATTGGGTCGATCTTTGCGATAGCTTTTATTCGGTAAGATTGGAAGAAGTGGCGTAGCTTCTTTGTCAACCAAACCATTGTTCACCACTTTTCTACTGATAAGTTTAATAGTTTGTTCACAAGATTCGACTATATATCAATGGTGCCAAAAACTTGTTCATGAAAAATATAGGTTTTGTTAGTACCTCTTATCAAATAGAAAAATGATGATAACTACACGCATGCAGTTGCGATGTAGTTTTAAAAGATATCGATCCCACAGGGAAGGACTAGTTCTAAAGATCGACAAGGAAGATAAAATAAAGAAAATAAAATATAATAAAGTAAAGGTTAGGAAAGAAGGATTAGAATGAAAAATGAGTAAATATAGGTATGAAAGATTAGAGAACCTAAATATATAGACTTTCCTTAGGAAATAAAGATAGCAGAGAAAGCATGTAAGTTCTACAAAGATGTCACGATTCACTAAGTTAATCTAACATACTCGATTCTAAATATCCAGATGTTCACCACAGAGCAACACATGAAATGACTTTTCTAAACCTAGCGCAAAC
>CATIWQ010156545.1:0-15483 GCA_949673415.1 Euphorbia schlechtendalii
ATTATAATTTAAGTAAAAAAATAAATTACAAGCATGAGAATCAAATATTTATAAATATTTAGATACAAAAAATTACAAAAAAAATTATTTTTTTAAGAATTATAATATTCTTTGAATAATTTAAAAGTTGTAAAAAGTAAACGGAGGGAAAAATCGTCCATCATGTGATATTTCTGCCGGTTTTTTTAATTTAGGCGGACATGATATCCGCCAATACCTGAGAATAGGCGGATATCCAGTCCGCCTAACAAGCCATATAGGCGGAAAATATTTCCGCCTATTTTGCATAATAGGCGGACATGATATCCGCCTATTAGCAGCATGGGTGGATACCGTGTCCGCCAATATTTCCATAAGGGCGGAATTCATGAAGGATTATTGGCGGACTCGGTATCCGCCTTTGCCGAGAATGGGCGGATACCTTTTCCGTCTATGATGGAATGTGGGCGGGTTGAACATACGCCCGTGATGTGGCGTAGACGGAAATTTTGTCCGCCTACATGTATTAGTTGTCCTTTCATGTCCGTATTTGTAAAAAATACGGGCGGCGTATAGTAATATTGGGCGGCACATAGCAACACCCATAAAAAATGAAGATTCAGACAAAAAAAAAATAACGGTAACTGATATTTGTCTTCCACATGATGCATGGCAACTAGGGATGAATGTTGATCTTGGATTCGGTCAAAGTCCGTGTATCAAAATCCCTTCTTTAGTGTTTGGATCATATTTATTCAGATTACATGGATCTGGGTTGAATATGGATCGAATAGGAAAAATACGGATATAATATCATATTTTATTTTGAGATCCAAATCTATATATATATGTATATGTGTATGTGTATGTGTATATGTGTATGTGTATGTGTATGTATGTAAGTATGTGTGTATATATATGTGTATGTATGTATGTGCATGTATGTACATGTATATATATTATAAACATTTCATATTACATAATACTCAACATTTAATAATAGTTAAAACATTTCAATAAAATTGAAGTTCGATATCTTAAATTTAACTTTATCATGTATCACTTAAAATGTGTTATATGTGTTTAAATAACTAGAAAAGTAAAAACTTTAATCATTAAAATACCCATGAAAATTAAGAAAATCATACTAAAATTCACGAGTCTTGTATAATTAAATTGTTTTAAATTATAAATGATGAAAATCATTGTACTATACGGATACCACTTTAAATTAAATAACCTTATAATTTGAAACCTTTTATAAATCCATTTCGGACGCAGATTAGATATGGATTTGGATACTAATTTTTCAGATCTGTTATATCTGAATCAAATCTGGATTTAATATATAAAAATGAATATGAATATATATTTATCGGTCCTGATTCGGCACGTCGTTCCCTAATCACAACATGTCACAAATTGAAATCAGCTCATCTATTCATGTTTTATGATAATATTAGATTTTATAATTAATTATTTTCTCTCTTCTAATACAAGGTTAGCTTGATTCAAAACACTTATATCCTCGGAAAACGTATTGATATAATATATCAATAAAAAAAAAATATAGCAACTTCTTCAAAATATTAATTTGTTACAAATAGTATAAATACATAAATTGGGAATATCACATAATTAATTTAGTAATATTGTTTCCCAATTATGATAATGTGAATGCAGTTACGGGTAAATATTAATTTTTTAATAACAATTATAAATATTTTTAAACTTATGTCACAAAATATTATTATAGCATAGAGTGTGGACATGTCCTTTGAAACTGCAAAACTTTTATTCTAATATAATCCATCTGCTATGTATTCCAAATCTATTAATATTTTATTTGTATTGCAACTCTATACCACTAACTGAATACCACATATCTATGGGCTGTAATTAAGTGAATATTTATTAGGTTTATGGTCATTTTATATTTCAAATAACTGTTATTAGTTTTATGATATTCATACCATACGTCTTTTGGGAAATCATAGAAAAAAATGGCTTATTTTGATTTGTAAAAATGACATTCAACGCACGTTTCAACATGATAATATATTGATAATGTTTAAAGTGTTACACATTCAAACCCATGGACACACATCATCAATTTCTACGTGCAAAATGATCTGATTCTAAATAAAGCCCAAGTAATGACATGTGAAAACCCTAAATATTATAGTGGCGTGGAAGTTTCAGTAATAGACTATTCAAAATAAAAATACTATAGCAACATTTACACTCATCAATTTCTGTTTTCAATTCATATGAATTTTTCAGTGAAGAAAAATGATGGAGAGATTAAAAAGTAAAACAAAATGAACTAGGGAATTTAATGGAAAGAAACCCAAAAATGAATACTATTTATAATGAACAAAGAGGCTAATTATGAACAGAAACTAATGAACACAAACAGAAGTAATAATCATGTGTCTTCGATCTCAGATTCCACGAACATATCGAACGCTAGCATTCTTAAGAAGCAATGGATTCGAAGAAGAAGGAGAAGAAGAAGAAGGATTGGCATATCTAGAGGAAAAAGATCTAGGAAGAATATCAGGCTCGGCCCATCCTGACCCTTCATCAAAATTCTTGCTATATTCTTCTTCATCATGATACACCATCCTCGGAATCCGGTGCTTTTCTCTGTCAAACTTCTTCAAAAATCTCAGAAATCTCCATCTCGGCGGTTTAATCTCTTCTGTCTTCCCCAAATAGATTGTTTCAGTTTCTTTGTAGGAAGGATTCCTCCTTTTCATCATATTCATATTTGCCTTCTTCCAACTCAAGTTTCTCAGTAACTACGTTGTTAATAAAAATTTGATAGTTCAGTTCTGAATTTTCACAGGTTCAGAATATACAAACACTCTCTCTATATATCTTGTATAGTTTGGAGAAGAATAAACTAGTATTTAGAGTATAAATAAAAGTAATAAAAAGGGTAGAGAGTAGATGAAGCCGTGTGTATTTATGAGATGTTGAAGTTTAAGTTTAATAGCTATACTAATATAGTATATGTTAGTGTTAAATGAAAGAAAAATGTGTGATTTTTTTAATTTCCAGGAAAATGCCAATGAATATGAAAAGCAGCGGTAGTTAGTTGAATTGATTAAAAGTCAAAATGTGTTATCTGGATAATACTCGATGATAAAATGGCACTTCATTTAATCTCAGATCATAATTACACAAATATCCTCAGATTCTACATAATTCTACATGATATAATGAAAAGAAAATGTAACGTCTTAATATAATATACATCAAAATAATAAGTTATAAGAAAAGAAGAAAAGCATATTATCAAAATAATAATAAATAACCATGGCAGGAAATTTCAGAGAAGGGTCAAAGGATAACAGGTAAAGGGTCTATTGTTGCGAGCGGCGTGCTCAATTGGATACTAAAGTTGTATGTAACGTTTAATTACATGCTCAAAACCCTTATTCACTTACTTACATTACATACTCATTCCTGACATCTTTGGATTGAAGATTCTCAATTCTCATGGTCCACAGTCTACACCGAGACTTACAAGAGATTAGAAGGGTTTGGTGGATGATTTTGGCCGCCTTAGATCGAGGGGCGTGCTTAACTTTTTCTAGGGCTCCATGTAAAATAACAGAGAAAAACTATATAATGGAACCTTATTATAAATTATAGCAGTGTATATTTTACATATGCCAAAAATATTATTAAGATCAACATTGTTCAAATTGTAAATATAAGGCTTGTTAGCATCATAAAAAAAATTAATTCAACCAAATTTATTAATAGCACTTTATTGTCACTGTTTTTTCTATCTCTTCGAGTTTTATTTTTTTCATCTCTAAAGGTCTGTTTAAAAGATACTTTGCATATGATAGATGAAGTCCAAAACTCAACAACAAGACGACATAAAAAAAAAACACTTGACAGTGCTTCTTTTAAGTTGAATGTCAACTTTTAAATTTGTTGATTTCAAATGTCCAACAAAGATATTAAAAAGCTGTAAATAAAAATCTAGTGATCAATAACTTAGGAGTTGTTTCATTCATGATTTTTTCATGGTATGGTATGGTTCCAAATATAATTCACTTGTTTGGTTTTGTATATTATTCTTTTATGATATGGTTCTCTCATAGTTTTTTCATGATTTCAAGGACCATGAATATAGAACCACGGATTTAATGATTCTCCGTAATTCTCCTTTAAATTAAACTAAAATTTAAAAAATTCAAATCATACCATACTTATCCAAACACAAAATCACTAAAAAAATCATATCGTATTGTGCCATACTGTACGGTTCCATACTTTAATTAACCATCATCAAAAAAAGCTTTAGTCAAAATAGAATTATATAAATAGAATTTTATAATTAGTTTAATTAAAAAACAGTTGGTTCAAAATCTTATTAATTAACAAGTCATCGTGAGTAAATAACCTTTAAAAACAATAAAAAAATCTAAAATTAATTAATAAAATATAAAGTGAATTGGCTATAAGGAAAGTAAACATTCAGATAAATAAATGCATCAACAATTTCCTCACCTTTCGGATTTCAATTTACCGTTTCCCTATTCTTTCAAAAGGATTCCGTATTTCCATCTTCTTTGAAAAAGTACACTTCACAACTCCCACGATTTGGCTAAACCACTCAACCAAGAGACTGAGATACACAGACCATTACTTGTAAAAAAAAATTGTCCATGTGTCATCCATGCATAAGTTTCAACCCAATAATAGCCCGATATGTGACACTAATGGTAAAAGTTACAAAAAATGTCCCCAAATTTTTTTGTATAACAATTAATTTTTCATATTTGCATTTCTTTCATCATCTTCTCCATCAATCCAACTTTTTTTCTCAAAACCAAACAAAATTTCATCTACAAACGTATATAGATTTTAAGAAGTTAGTATGTATGTCATTTGATTTCTTTTGATTTTGGTTTTATTGAAAAAAAAGAAAGGAAATGAAAATGAAAGAAATGAGTGAAATTCTTTTCTGGAAAATCATGAATTTTCTCGGCAAATTCATGAGTTTTCCCGTAAACCAAACTGAATCTGTAAAAATTCACAAAACGTAACAAACTTTGCTTCTCTAAGTCTTCCAGTGACCCAATGATGAACCTTTATCTAAAGAATCGTTGAAAATCTCTTCATTTTGGTGAAAAAAAGAAATTGCAAGAAAAACCAAGAACATTTACAAAAAAAAAAAAAAAATCAAAGGAAGAAGAAGAAGAAAAAGTCAACTCTTGTCAAAAGGCTTGTGATCATGTCTAGAACTACAAATATTAGAGTTATCAATATAGATTATAAGTATATTATGAATATAAGTATACATACGTATGTATGTAGCATAAAATTTGACTATTTTTAAGATATTAAATAAGTTTTTAATACATAACAATTTTATTCATCTAGTCGAAACACAATTTTTTGTTCGAAACTCAGCTTGAGCTTGTAAAATATTTTTTTATTAATATTTCTAGTTAAAGCTTGGCTAAGCTTGATTTAAGTTCTCATCGAGCTTGGCTTGAACTTTGCTCGGGCTCCGTTTGACCAAGCTCGAGTTTGACTCGAACTCGGTTTGATCAAAGCTCGACCTTAGTTCAAGTTCGTTAAGAAATTAATGAATAAAACTTGAAAAATTAGTGTTTGGGTTTGACTCAACTCGTTTACATCCCTACATGTAGGATCAAGGGAGTCATGATGTGTTCTTTTCAAAGAAGAGGGAGCTACGGGGACCTACTGAGAGGATAGAGGACAGGTAAAAATACTAAAAGTGAGGGAGTGAACATTTAATCTAAATAAATTAAAAACAATGAGCTAACATAATAGAAGTTGACAATAAAACTTAAACAAAAAAGCCCCTTTCAAAGTGGGTCTCAAGAGAATGACCCTTGTTATCAAGCCCTAATGGTAAATTCAACACTTTTCCCTACTTTTTACTCTCAAACTCTATTTTGCAGGATTTACAATGTTTTCTCTCCATCCATATTCCCTATATTTACATTCCAAAAATTAAATTCTCTTAAAATAATAATATTTATTATCATATCAATTTCTGTACAACTATTGATTAACAAATTATATCTAAATTATAATATTTTTAATTAAAATATATTATTTATTAATTATTATAATTATTTTTATTACAAATAAAAATTATAATGATGTTTAGTAAAATAAAATATGTCAACAGATTACTTTCATTAATATGAAAGAAAATATATTAAACAAATTACAATAAATATTAGGTTTAATGCATCTACACCCCCCGAACTTATTTAAAATGAGCTCTTGTTATCCTGAACTTTGAAATGTGAATGATAATCCCATGTACTTGTTTAAAACGAGTCAATTTACCTCCCTCATCATCACGTGTCAATTTCTGGTTGATTTGACTTTTCAAAGATGTCATTTTTATAATTTTTTCTCCCCAACTAGAAGCTAACGCGTGACATTTAAGGGGGGACTGATGCATTTTAAACAAGTTTAGGTGGATATTTGACACATTTGAAAAATCATGGTAGCAATAGTCCATTTTGGATAAGTTCATGGGGATGTAAATAACCTAAATATTACTTGAAATATAAGTTACATATGATGACAACATTAACAATGAAAGATATAATAATTTTTTAGGCTTTGATTGGGAGCAAGTTTTATAAAAATTATAAAGGAAATTAAATAAAATGATGATATTTTAAAAGATGGTATTTGATAGAAACATAAAGGATGTGGTAAAATTTCATCATCATCCCCCAAAACAAGCCAATTTGGGGGGAAGCAAAATTTGATAAAAGGTTGGAAATGGGAGGAAGAAGCTCCTCCCAAATCCTGTCTATTTTCATCCATTCTTTTGTCCCAAACATGAGATAAAGATCCGATCCCATAAAAATCCTTCAAAAATGTTCTCCTTGACAAAGCAAAACATAGTTGCTGACGTAAAAATACAACAATATTAGTTATATTTTATGAATAACCGTGTTCTTGCCACCTTATTAGTTTCTAATCTTTGTTATTTTAAATTATTGTATGAATATAATTTATATTTATGTTATCAAGTTTATTTGAAAGTTTTCGTGTATAGTTTTTACTTAGTAATGTTTGTATTATTTAAAATTGATATATGTTAATGTACATGTTATTTTATATTTATTTTGTATAATTTACAGTTTGTGTTGCTTTTAAACATCAAAACTAAATGATAACTACAAAAATAATATACAATTAAAAAATGTGACCAACAAATATATATTCAAATTTAATTAATTTAATATAAAACGTATAAATGCTAAAAAAGTACAAAAATATACTATTATTATATCATTTTCTAAAATAGGGATGCCCATACACAGAAATCCCTATTTTAAAGAATATTATACGAAAAATGATTGAATTACCATATTCTCCATATTCATTCCTTACTTTGCCAAATTTCGTATACATGCTCTGAGGACTCGGTCTTGATGTGGTAAATGCTTGGATTATCATAAAAGCATCTAAATTGAACTTGCGCGCACCCTTTACAAGATACATAATAATTTATCTAAATTTAACTAACCAGCACCTAGGGGTGTGCAAATAGTTCGGTAACCGAATTACCGAACCGAACCAAACCGAAATATTAATTTAGTTCGGTTATTTTAAAATTTTGGTTTGGTTCGGTTTATTAATCTTAATATTTCGGTTATTCGGTTCGGTTCGGTTTTTATGTAGAAAAAACCGTAAAAACCCAACCGAAATAAATTGCATATAAACACATAATAAAGAATTTTATTTTAATATCACATCTTTATTCATCTTCTCAAAATGTGCACTCTTATTCCTTTATATGTCTTTGCTAAGCCATTTAATTCATTGTAATACTTATATTAGATGTGCATTTTGTATTTTAAGCGTTAGAATTTGAAATTTTTGTTAATTAATTTAAAATTTCGATTTGGTTTTTATTTTGGTTTGGTTAATTCGATTTTAATTCTTATTTAATTTGGTTCGGTTAACAATATTTTTCTTATTGGGTATTCGGTTAATTGAATTCGGTTTCGACCGAATGTACATCCCTACCAGCACATATTTCAAAGATATATATTAGTTATTTTAAAAAAAGATATATATTAGTTAATCCAAATTTGATTAATAATTATCACTCTCACACTAAGAAGTTCTAAATGTTATTTTGGCATCTTCGCACTTTGCAATTACTTACATTAGAGCCGCCGTTTTGTTATCGATAAAGCTTGTCACGAGATTTTCTTGAGAAAACAATTTTTAGAGCTTTTGAAACATTTCAAACTATACTTGCACATTTTGTTATGGGGATGTTTTGGAACTTTTTCAACAATTATTTTTTGCATCTTCTACATCAAACAATAGAAATTTTTGTTAAGATGGTCAAACATTTGATTTTTGTAACTACTAAACAAAGTTGCACTCTATTCAGAAAACTAATCTTATTATTGACATACCCCTATAATAACAAAACACGTTTTTAATATATATTTCTTGACCCTTTTCACAATTTCCTCAATGATTCTCAATTAGAGCCGATCTTACAGAAGAATTTAGTGAGACGTTAGTTTAAGGTCACACAAAATTAAAGATCCCAATATTGTTTTTCTATATAAAAGTAATACTATATTTTTCTTTTTTATTAAGAAAATATATTCCACGTTGTAAGTTAACTAATTAATAAAGTATAATTATTATAATTAAATGTTAATTAACTAATTAATTCAGTTTAATTACTGTCATTAAATTTTTTTCCATAGTTTATTGTTGGTAAAAATTGAGTGTATATTATCCTTATGTATTTAATTTTTTTATTAATTAAAAACCTTAACATGCTAACATTAAATTCGTAATCACATATTTTTTTTCAACATTTTCACTTGGGGCTCCAAAATTCGTAAGACTGGTCTGTTCTCAATTTCCTTGTTGGCTCACAGTTCTCTTTTTTATATATTTTGTTTTACTTTTTGGTATTTTTAATTTTTCTTATTTTTTTTCTCAAACTATTAATTCTCACATGTATCTTTTAAATATGTTCTTTTTTTTTTTTCTTTTAGAAACATATTGGTTCATTTTTTCTCAAAACTTTCTCAATATGTCTGAGGAATGTGATGTATTATAGTAAGGTATAAACAAGAATATATTTATTTAAGAAAAGGTAAAACAAAAAATAAAGCCCATTTAGTCAATACAGACATGCAAGCAGTTCCAAGAAGCAAAAATAAACTGACACCAAATTGAAGTTTTCCACTAGATTATACTTTAGGATGCATGAAATCAACTGCAAGAAGATCAACCAATGACATATAAATTAAAATTCCAGCAGATCCTGCATCGAATATCCCTTAAACGATCGGCGCTGTTAGACTATTTTTATTGTCTCCATAAGATATTCCATTGCCAATAGCTTATCCCTAGTGGTGTTGTTAGTGAGAAAATTAGGGTCATTATCACAATCTCTTTTCCTTTAAAGTTTGCCTGTATGAGTGTTAATTGCATAATATATTTAATATATTAAGCATAATTGCTCATGTTTCTCTTCGAGGGCGTTTAGTTTTGGGTTTCATAAAAGGAAAAGGGAATGAAAATACACTATTGCTTTTGATGTTTAATTAGTATTTCAATGAAAAGGGTAAATAATTATAACATCCCTCAAGTTTAATATAATACATTAATACCTTCCTGGATTTTTTAAAACTAATTTATACCTCCCTATGTTTTACATTTTCACATTAGTACTTCCCTATACTTTACTTTTATTATATTGTTAGGTCCCTTTATATGTTACTATGTCTTTGTTTTATTAAAATTTACCGATATATACACTTATAACAAAATCACTATTACTTGTGATATTTTGACATTCAATTTTCTTTTACTTTGTCCATTTTATGCTCGTTTTTTCAAACGCAAGCATAAGATAATAACATTATAAAATGTGTAAAAGTAAGTAAAAAAATAATTGATTCATGAAATACATTACAAAGTTAGTAAATGTGAAAACTAGTTAAACAAATATTGTCAAAAAAGTATATGTAACATCGTTATATTTAAAAGAGAATACTTAATTATATGTATGGGGAGGTAGTAATGGGAAAATGCAAAATATAGGAGGCATAAATTAGTTTTTAAAAACACAGGGATGTACTAATGTATTATGTCAAACCTGAGAGGGGTTATAATTATTTAGCCTTAATTAAATAAAAGAATATAGAAATAAAACAACGAACTTTAATTACTGGTGAAACATTACCTATTACTTTTGGCAAACAACACTATATCATCGCTCGGATTAAATACCTTTTTAGGATCTATTCTATACTTCAAATGCCATTTTAGTACCTGATATAATGAAATTACTTATTTGGTGTATAACGTATTCACTTTTTGCTTATTGAGTACTTAACATATTCACTATATGCTTATTGGTATTTCCTTATTTAGATGGGTCTACCGATCCTTCGAGTTGGGTGAATTGGGTGAACGAATGCAAACAAGGCCAGTTGAAGAGTACTACTAAAGACGGGTTAAACAAGCACCTTGTCACTAAGGGTGTGCAAATGGTTTGGTAACCGAACCGAAATATTATTTGGTTCGGTTATTTTAAAAACTCGGTTTGGTTCGGTTTGTAAATGTTGATTATTTTGATTATTCGGTTCGGTTTTTGTGTAGAAAAAACTGTAATAACCGAACCAAAACGAAATATATATAAACACATAATAAAATTTTTATTTTAACATTACACCCTTATTTCTCTTCATGAAAATGAACTCTTATTCCTTTATTTGTCTCTACTAAACCATTTAATCCAATTGTAATACTTATATTGGATGTGCATTTTGTATTGTAAGTGTTAGAATTTGAAATTTTAGTTAATTAATTTAAAATTTCGGTTTGGTTCGGTTTTTTACCAAACCGAATAATTTATGTTGGTTTGGTTAATTCGATTTTGATTCTTATTTGGTTTGGTTCGGTTAACAATATTTTCCTTATTTGGTGTTCGGTTTATTCGGTTCGGTTTCGACTGAATGCACACCCCTACTTGTCACAACAACAAAATACTAAAATAAAAAAAACCTTAAAAGCAGGAAAATGAAAATACAAGGATATATATTGTATAAGTATTATTACTACAAGCTGTATGTCTGCAACAGCAAACTCAGGAAATATGTAGATAAATACATTATTATGAAACTAAACAGGCAGAAATTGTAACACTCAAACACAAAGTATTCTGACCCAATATATGAAACTAACAGGAGTAATCACGTATTCAGTGGCATCTAGTTTTTAGTCCAAACAATGTGGTCCTGAGGAAGAAAATGGCAGACCGGAACAGTTCCCGGCTCAACCTTGAGCACCCGAAAAGCCAAATGTTTCGGATTCCACGCTGACGTGTCGGTATGGCACACAGCCACGGCTTTCGCCTTTGCACCGTCAGCACCGACCAGCGAAACCATGTAAGCCCTTGTGGTTTGCGTCGCGTGGCAGTAAAACACCGCGTACGCATACTTCTGCTTGTGGCACACCACGGCTTTGTCACCTTTCATCTCCTTTGCCGATGATATTGTGTACTTCTGCATCCCACTTTGGTGGTTTTCGACCTCCGTGGACACCGCCTCGACGTTTTTTCCAAGCACCAATGTGCTGAAGTCGATCATCGACTCGAGCGAAGTCGCGCAGTGTTTCCTCTCTCCTTTGATCACTGGCGTTTCGCACTCCTTTATTGTGTTCTGCATGGTCTCAGCCTCGGACGATTTAGGGTTTACCGAGAACTCGTTGAAAATCTCGGGAAGCTTGTCAGACGAAAAAGGGATCGAATCGGCCTCGTGACGGGGCAAAAATTTCGCAGGATCGGAACTTTTGGCGAAGTGCAAGTTCATAGATTTTGCGGAGTGCAAGTCCTTTTCCAAGAAAAAAAGAGCGATGTTAGGGTTATCGTGAAGTTGATTTTCCGTGGCTTCGTACTTGTATAAGAACGGGTCGGGCCCAGGTGTTACGCCAACGTAAACGGGCTTGCCCTTTCGCCCGGTGTGCACATTAACTCCGCCTTTGCCCACGCCGACACTAGTTCCGCCCTTTCCGGTGTTAACCCCAACACCGCCTTTCCTCCCCACATTAACGGAAGTGCCCGGCTTCTTAGGTTGCGTATTCACATTCACTCCGCCTTTTCCGACGTTCACGGAAGTGCCGCTTGGCTTTCCTTTTCCTGTATTGACGTTTACTCCGCCTTTTCCTACGTTAACAGAAGTTCCTTTCTCTTCCAGAAAGTCTGCGAATTTTGTGGGATTGGTTAGAAGAGGTTACTAGAACAACTCTGGTGTTCATGTACAATACTTGTACTATATAAAAACCAATTTTTCTGTGCCTGTGGTATAGATCATTTGCCCATTTGGTCCTCTGCTATATTGTTTATCCATGTGGTCCTCGTGTAATGCAACTTAAACCCTTTTTGGTCCCTTAAGTGAATATTATGCAAATTGATACGTATAGAGGCCCAAAAAGTAACATATTGTATAGAACAAGGACCGGATGAGCAATGACTGTATAGCACAATGACCAAATGGGTATCAGTTGAATTACACATGAATAAATAACAATATATTGCATAGCACAAGAACAAAATTAAATAACATATATACCATACTACATAGGGACTAAACATGCAAACGACCCATAACATGGGGACCAAAAAGGACTTTTTGCCAAAAGTGAACAGATCGAAAGCAACTACCAAAACTGAGTTGGCATATTCAAGAGATGAATTCAACCTTTTCTAGTATATATTTTTATTGATTAATTTTTGGACTGGGAATTTTTTTTTCATTGTTCTTCACCTGGCTGTAGAAGTTCTGTGACGGCTTTTGGCATTGGGGTGTTAGGCAGAACTGAGTCCCAATATTGTTCGGGGGACGAGGCGGCATGGCTTGTAGCTATGGCAACCTGCAATAAAAAGCTCAGTATGAACTTTCGTCAAATACTTCTATAAAAAAAATAATCAGTAGTAAAATATTCTGTAAGAATGCGGAAGCTTTAATATTTGATAGTTTCCGTGCTACGTAGTGAAACAGAAAACAGAACGTGTGAAAAAAAAGGAGAAAAACGAAACACCATTTGAATCAGAAACTTACTAAGAGAAAAACAAGAACGTGTGAGAGATAGAACTCCATTTGAATTCGAAATACGAAACACCGGAAAGTAGAAATGATTCACAAAGGTATGTATGATTGAAGTAAGAGTACAATGGTTATGAGCATATATATATATAGAGAGAGAGAGATGCATTAATCCTTTAGCTTTACTGAAGGTAGAAATGTAACACATCAACTACATTAACAGCCTTAATTGCATCAACTGTATCTGTTTCGCTCACTTAAATGCAATCTTGTCATACGTGTTGGACACGTGTCATAACCAATGAGAGTTTGAGTATCTTGCCCAAACTTCCTAATGGTTAATAGTGTGAAATGTGGATCTGTAAAATTCATTTGTCAAATCTCAATTATCTGACTATATTGACTGATCATCAGAAATTGTGAAACCTAGACTAGTGATTAATTAATTGTATGGCTTTACAAAACTGTTTCAAAATTTAACCAACAACTACCCTATTAAATGAGGGTTAGTAGGGGTTGAGAAAATGCCCATATCTTTCATGTATCTGTGATCAGTATTTACATTAAGTGCACGTTTGGAACTTCTTGACGAACCGAGTTTTAAATGTTTGGTTATAACTGTATTTAATTATCTGGGTTGCTAACAGTTATCAGTAACAACTAACAAAACCGCAACAGCCAATGGTAGCGGATTAAAACGGGCCATTTGTTGTTGGAGTGGTTAGGTGCTATTTATGGAATGCGCTGAATTAGTAACCTGATCTTCTTCTTTTTTGTTAAAGACGGTGGTTTGGATATGAATTCAGTAGTCTTTAATTTTGTTCAGACTCTTTTCATAATTCTGGAAAAGATTTATTATTGCTTTTATGGCGCAGGATAAAGAACAAAAAAAGCTACTACCCATTTTCTGGTACAACACACTTGGAAGGTTGGCGTGATAAATTGACGGTTTTAATTTCAATAATTTTGATGTACCATTGTATTCTTCTCTTCGTATCTGTCATCATTGGACCTAATTACCATATTTCAATTGAATAATACTCGTTTGGTTGAGATTGATAGCTGGTACTTCAGTTTTAATATTGAAATTTACTCTTTAAATTTAGGATTCAGTACATTTATATATTTCAGTCAATTTCAACGATTCATTCAGTTTTAATGGTTGAAATTTATATGTATTATGGACTCTACATATAATTAAAATTAAATTTCAACCAGTACATTTATTGCTATCATATATAATTTGTGAGTTCCTATTCTACAATTCAAAGTTTAAAATATTGAAATTGTCTATTTGATGACTTGTTTATTCATTTTTTCTCTATTTGATGTCAAATTTATCTGATTTTTGCCTATCTAGTACATGACCTATTAAATTCAGTACATTAAACGTCCATATAACGACACAAATTACTTAAAATACCAAATAAGTCATTTTAGCATTCATAAACTTTTCAACCTTCGATGATCTATTAAGTTGATGACCTAAATTTGAATAGACTCGAAATCGAATGGGTAAAACTTAAATAAATTTGATACAAACGTATTCAAGACTTTTATTTTCAAGTTATAAGTAGCTTTATTGTACTCAACTGCCTAGTACCCAACTTAACCAAATGGAAGATAATTTGAAAATAATTTAGATTGGGTCGCCGGATTTCTTGTATTTTGAATGTGTTGTTTGCCATAAAAGTTGAGAGGTTGAGTAGTAATTTTAACTATTAAATGCTTGATCCATTATTAAGATTCGATTTTTTTAGGTTTTCAGAATTTAAACAATGACCCCACTTCGACATTGGAATTTATTTTAGGGAAGGTAATATCTGAATTATTTAACTTCAGAGCAAATTTCAAAGGACCCAAATCGCAAATCGGTTTTATACAAACACAAATTAGCTAATTTTTTTATAGACTTCTCAGCTATCCTACAAGAACAATAAAATTCTTGGCGTCTAAAAAAAATTCTTGTTTTTACTTAACAGTTGGCGTCTAAAAAAATTCTTGTATTCACTTCTCAGTTGGCGTCTAAAAAAAATTCTTGTTTTAACTTAACAGTACAATTGCGAATCCTAACATTCTAAAATTGAATGAATGGATATGATTCGTTCAACTCTTAACATAATATTCATGAAGAAATTTGCTAAGATGCCTTTATTGTAACCAATGTTATTGAAATCGGACCGGACGTCGAACCGGTGAAGTAAATGGTTCACGGTTTTATAGGTTCGACCGGGTTCAATCATGATCCAACCGTTATTTATATTTTTATGACACATTTAATATGATCAATGATTTTAGGAAAATAATTAAAAAATTTAAATACTAATAAAATCTATTCCATAAAAAAGTAATAATTTATATTAATTGATTTTTTTACCTTAAAAAA
>CATIWQ010156588.1:0-11081 GCA_949673415.1 Euphorbia schlechtendalii
TTGTTTAGTTATTTTATTTCTTTTCAGCTTTTTTTTTCTAGTTTCTCACTGACAATACGATTTTCAAACGATGAAAGACATGAACTCATTCCGATATTTCTCTGCCTCCAATCGTTGCATCTAGAGCTACTTACAGTTAGACTTGGGTGTTGGAAATACCCGGTCTACTCGTGAACGGGTCAATCGAGTCTAAAGATCTTATTCAATTTAAGTAGGATGTTATTGAAAATTAAATAAGTTTAAGGACTTATTTGAATTTATGTTTTTCATGTGTATCAAAATTGCATTTTTCCATTTTCATTCTTTGTAAATAGGTGAACATGGATGAAAAATAAGTTGATGAAATTTTATTTTTATCTCGATATTTTTCTCTCTCCTGGGATTTTTCTATGGTGAAAAATCTCGTTATTGATCTTCATTATTGTCGAAGTTGTGAGCAATAATTGTTCTCCGATGCACCGCAAGACAATTCCGATTCGACATACAAATCGTCGCATTTTCGATCTTCGAGCACAGAATAATGTATATATTCGAATTCGTTTTCGAATTCCAATTTCCTTCGCTGAGCGTCAAATCAATTGGAGAATAAATCCGACCCGGTCTAAGATCGAATAATGTTTAAAATGGACTTGGTTTTAGTATTAAAACTCAAACCCAACCCGTCCGATCCGAAATAATAATTTATTTATTAAAAGTCACATATTTATACTAATAAAAGTCACCATAGATTCGCTTTATAGCAGTTCTAATAAAAATTTGGTCAACGTAGATGCTGGAACCTGGTTTATTTCTTGTGTAATCTTTTTATCTTGGATTTTTTATAAGCTTGCTGCACGTATGTACTATACTTTTTCATCTTTTTGTTCATTTGCTTTTCATAATGCTCCGATTACGAACATTTCTGAATGCAATTTCAGTCATATTTAAAAAAATTCAATTTGTTTTTAAAAGTTTACCATCTAAAGTTAATTTTGTGATTGATATTACAAATTTACAAGCAATTAATTTAATACAAATATATTTTTTTAATAATATATATATTATTTTTTTTATAAAAATGGATTATTGATAGACTCGAGGGTTGGACTTGGATTTTGATTATTTTAAAATGGCCGAACTCGACTTTTATTTTTTATAGGACGAGATGGGCTTGAGATATTTTTTAGCCAGGCCCAATTAGACTAGGCTTGAACCCAATCCGATTCAGCCCATGTCCGGGTCTACTTGCAACTGGAATCCACGATTGCCAATCATAGCGTCTCACTCCATCTCTGATCCATGAATCAAGCTCTGCATTAACAAGTTGGGTGTCCTGTACAAAATAATATGAAAAGTATTAAATGAGGTCCTTAATAAAGAAAACAGTAATAATATAACTGAAAAATGAATTGAACTTATGATCTTTCATATTTAAATAAAGTTTTTTACCAATTGTTTTCAACATTAATCAGTGTTTTTTTTTTATTTTTATAAAAACAATAACTAAAATTTAAACCAGGAAAATTATTTTGTGCCATTTTTTATTATGAGGCCCGGGCGCGGTCGCACTTGCCACATAAGCATCTGGGCTGATTATGTGATTACATTGTATTAATATGATTTAAGCTAACTATCACACACATATAAACGAAGCTGTTGCAATATGGACATTTTCAAGAAGGTTCCTAAACAATTGTAATTGTTAAATAACCAATATATGATTTAAATTTTTGATATTGTGTGACAAAAGGAAAAGGCAAACAAATGATAGTATAGTGATTCAGATTGAATTTGTAATAACTAAAATCACTGGTTCGAGTCTGATCAAGTGGAGAAGAAAATTTTTTTCTTTATATAATTTAAGTCGTTGACAATTTAAATAATAATTAAATATAAATATATTAATCATTTACAATATTTTTAAGAAAAAATGTTATACAGTGACAAATTGTTGAATAGTTTATATATTAAAATGTATGTTGTAGGTTATCGGATTTTTGTTTATATAGTTTATAGGGTTAATTTAAAAAACTTGATATATTGTTTGATTGTTCTTCAAAATGAGGACTGTGAAATTTTTTATTTTAAAACGGAGATTGTGGTTTCAAAATTTTACAAATAAAGGACAATAAACATTTTTTCATTAGAAATAATAATGTTACGTCGTGTATTTCAATCCATTGAACAATACTATAATTTAACCATGTTATTTAAAATTACATATCAAACTTTGAGAAAAATTTTTATTTTGTTATGATTTTCTAAAATTCTTATTGTATTTAATTAAAATAAAATATTTAAAATTCTCAAAAAATTTCAAAATTTATTATTAGGGTGATACTTTTATTAACTAACTTACAAAATTTCGGTTCACAATGACTAATATTACTCTCTTTTATGATATTTTTACAAAAGGGGATATTTTTTCGTCATTTATTTGCAAAATTTTGAAATCACAGTGTTTATTTAAAAAAAATTTCATAATCTTCGTTTTGACAAACAACCAAACCACATGTCAATGTTTTTAAGTTTATCCTAATTTATAAGCGCATTACAAAACTTATATACAATTACACTTAATGATTTAGCAAATAAAATCGATCGAAGTAAATAAAAATAACGAAATAGGTAAACAAATTTTAGGGTTAGTTTTGGTTTTCTCAAACTCAAAACTGCTTTATATCAAGTACATCTCACATATTTGATTAAATGCGGAAAATAAACATGTAAAGAAATTTTGAAGAGCTGCTGGGTGTGCATGTGGCGGGATGAATGAAAGGGAGGTGGTAGGTTAGCATTTTTGTTTCATTCGCCACTGAGCGCCAAATATTTTGTCACCAATTTCCCG
Organism: Euphorbia schlechtendalii; assembly: GCA_949673415.1. Classification (NCBI taxonomy): domain Eukaryota; kingdom Viridiplantae; phylum Streptophyta; class Magnoliopsida; order Malpighiales; family Euphorbiaceae; genus Euphorbia; species Euphorbia schlechtendalii. Next base: position 2,828 of record CATIWQ010156588.1, read on the forward strand.
AATTCCCGCCCACTGTCTTCTTACCAAAAGCTACTTTCAGTTACCAAATCTGACCTCTTTATACAATGCCCTAAAGTCTGTATTCTCACTTGCTCACATAATTCGATCTCTCGCTCTCTCTATCATTTCTGATCTCCAGATCATCTATCCAGACTCTCGTTGCTGCTACTGAACGTTTTCTGTACCATTTATCTCAGTCTCTCTAGATGTGAGTGGCTTTTCATTCGTGTTTGTTTGTGTGGAAGTAAAATTTAGGTTAAGTTTGTAAAGATAAGATTTTATCAGATTCGGGTTAGATTGAGAAATGGATGTGGGGATTTTTGTGGGTGCCTTGATTGCGTTTGTAGTTATTAGATGATTTATATCTCTGATTGAATTTTGCTACCATTATTGTTTGCTAGATCACACGAGTACTGTCTTCATGATTTTGATGTTTTTTCCTACATATCTATAGATCCGCTGATCAGAAATCCTTGTGGCATACTCTTTAAGATGGGATCTGCTAAGCTTCTGGAATCATCAGCTCCTGCCCCTGCCGATTCACCATCAGGTTTGTGAGATAATCATTCTTATTCATCGTCCTTTACTGTATTTATATATTGGTTCAATTTAACTTCGGCTGTACTAGTTCATAGTTCCACTTGATGTCCAGTAATAATGATTCTTCAGTTAAAACTTTATGTGCCATAGAGTTATGAGGTTCAGTTGGCTTGCTTGTACTCTATTATGTTAAACAGCCTGTGCACATGCTTTTTTTGTGTTTGTGCATACAATAGTTAATCTTCTTGCTACTGTTTTGTTTGAGAAATTAATTAATTTTTAATTGTTTATCATAATTCCACAAGAGTCGCCACTTTTGGTTATAATACTGTTCTTCTGAATTTTTTTCTCATAGGATATAGTATTACCTCGTCAAGTTTTGTCACTAATATTAGGTTAATCAAATCAGTTATGTAAGTGAATAATGGTTCTGAAAAATAGAAGAATATATAGGAATAATTTAAACCTGCACTTCACTGGAAAAATTGTATATATCATGCTTGTTTGCAAATGTAAAAATGCATACTTCAACCATTTTTCAACAATTTCTTCCTTTTTATAACCTTTTTGCAAAAGTGAACTGCTTTTCTTCTGAAATAGAGTCATCGTGCTATTTCTTTTGCTATCTGTTGTTTTCTTGTGGTCTCTCAGTTTTAACACTGGTAGAATGTCCTCATGATTTATCTTACCTAGCTCCAGAATTGTTTTGCTCCATTGACTTTTCATTATGTAACAGGGACGAAGCAGGAAACAGGTAAACGCAAATCACATGTTTCTGGAAAAAAAAAGGAAGCAACAGAAAACAAAAAGGTTAAGAAGCAAAAATCCTCGCTTAAGGGAGAAGAACCATCTGGTCCCTTGAAAAGACCAAAGCGAGCTGCTGCATGCACAGATTTCAAGCAGAAGTCTGTGCGGTTATCTGAAAAGTCTGATGTTATTGAATCAAAGAAGGATAAATTTGCAGAAAATGAGATCTCAGCTATTCACCTCACACATGGGGGAGAAGATGGGCGCTCAAATAGGAGACTAACAGATTTTGTTTTGCATGATGCCAATGGCGTCCCAAAATCTCTTGAGATGATTGAAGTCGAAGACATGTTCATATCGGGCATTATAATGCCTCTTGAGGAGACATCTGACAAGGAAAAGGGGAGGCGTATCAGGTGTGAAGGCTTTGGAAGGATAGAAGGGTGGGCCATTTCTGGTTATGAAGATGGATCACCTGTCATATGGCTCACAACAGATATTGCTGATTACGATTGCCTTAAACCTGCAAGTAATTACAAGAAGTTTTATTCTCACTTCGTTGAGAAGGCTAATGCTTGTGTAGAGGTGTACAAAAAACTGTCTAAATCTTCTGGAGGGAATCCTGATCTCTCTCTTGATGAATTGCTTGCTGGGGTTGTTCGATCAATGAGTGGGAGCAAGTGTTTCCCTGGTCCAGCATCCATCAAGGAGTTTATAATTTCCCAAGGTGATTTTATTTATAACCAACTTGTGGGATTGGATGAGACATCCAAGAAGAATGACCAGAAATTTGAGGAGATGTCTGCACTTATTGCCTTGAAAGATAAGAGCTGCATTCATGGAAATTTTGTAATGGCAAATGCAACAGGCTCTGGGAACTTGACAATCAATGACAACTTTGGAGGAGATTCATGTACAACTCAGTCTAACATGTCCTCCAGTGTTGCTGAGGAAGATGAAGATGCAAAACTAGCCAGGTTGTTGCAAGATGAGGAATATTGGCAATCAACCAAAAAGCAAAAGAAAAGACATTTAGCAAATACAATCTACATAAAAATCAATGAAGATGAGATCGTCAATGACTACCCTTTGCCTGCATATTACAAACTTTCCGAGGAAGAAACTGATGAGTACATAGCAATTGATTGTGAAGAGCATATGATGGTTGACCCTGATGATCTTCCTAAAAGAATGCTCCACAATTGGTCATTGTATAATTCAGATTTAAGGCTGATTTCTTTGGAGCTCCTGCCTATGAAACCATGTGAGGATATAGATGTCACCATCTTTGGGTCTGGACAAATGACTGATGATGATGGAAGTGGATTCTGTCTTGATAGTAATCTTGATCAATCTTCTTCAGGGAGTTCAGGGGCACAAAATGATGCGGGTTTGCCTATTTTTTTGAGTGCAATAAAAGAGTGGATGATTGAGCTGGGCCCTTCAATGGTGTTCATATCAATCCGCACTGACATGGCCTGGTAATTGCCTATGATATTATAATTGATCAGCACAATGCACTCATCTTTGTCTTGTCATGTTTCACATTGTCATTTTTCAAGATAAAAAGTGTGTCAACTGATCATTTCTCACTTTTAAATATAAGAAATGAGTTGAGATAACTTAACTACAAATCATTAGCAACTTTAAGTTGGGGGAGACAAATGGTAAGAGAAACTGTGTGATGATATTGGACTTGAAAAATATGAGTATGCAATTAATATGCAAATGCTATTATGTATTAACCAAAATTTATTTCATAGGATCAATTAGTCTAATGCGAAGGACTCTTTCTTTTCTCATATATTTCAGGTATAGACTTGGGACGCCATCAAAGCAATATTCATCATGGTATAAGCCAGTTTTCAAAACTGCTCAACTTGCAAGAAGCATCCTTACAATTTTGAAAAAGCAAACTCGGGTTTCGAAGCTGTCATTTGCAGACGTGATAAAAGATGTTTCTAAGTTGGGGAGGAATGATTATGGTTACGTTTCTTCTGATCCAGAAGCTGTAGAGAGGTATGTTGTCGTGCACGGGCAAATCATACTACAGCTTTTTGCTGAATATCCAGATGCGAAAATAAAGAAATGTGCATTTGTGATTGGTCTTGCAAAGAAGATGGAGGAGCGACACCACACGAAGTGGACTGTCAATAAGAAACAAGTTTTGCAAAAGATTCAACCCAATTTAAATCCACGGGCAGCAATGGGCTCTATGTCTGTGACGTCTAAAAGGAAAGCTATGCAGGCAACAACAACTAGGCTCATTAACAGAATTTGGGGGGAATACTATTCTAATTACGCTCCAGAAGATTTGAATGTGGAAACCAATGGTGAAATAAAAGAGGAAGATGAAATTGAAGATCAAGAGGAAAATGATGATGGCATTGAGGAGGAGAGGCTGTTTGTATCGGAGAAGGCACAAAAGCCTTGCTTATTGGTATCAAGACCTAAAACACATTCAAAGGAAAAGGATGACGTACGCTGGGACTGGGATGGTAGTTCAGCAGGCAAAACAGAGTCTGGTGAAACCACCTATAAATGTGCTGTTGTTCGTGGAGAGATAATTAGTGTTGGGGATGCTGTTGTTTTGGAAGTTGACGAGTTGGATGAATTCCCGGCAATGTACTTTGTGGAGTACATGTTTGAAACATCAGATGGCAACAAAATGTTTCATGGGAGAGCTATGCAACATGGGTCACAAACAGTTCTTGGAAATGCAGCCAGTGAGAGAGAGGTTTTCTTGACAAATGATTGCATGAATTATGACTTGCAGGATGTGAAGCAGAAAATTGTGATTGAGGTCAGAAAAATGCTGTGGGGACATCAGCATAGAAAAGATAATGCCAATGCTGATAAAATTGACAGAGCAAGAGCTGAAGAGAGGAAAAGGAAAGAATTACCCCTGGAATATTACTGTAAAAGTCTGTACTGGCCAGAGAAAGGTGCATTTTTCAGTCTTCCTTATGGCACAATGGGTCTTGGTTCCGGTCTCTGTCATTCGTGCGAAATAAGGAAATATGAAACTGAAAAGGACATTTTTAAATTGAATTCTTCCAGAGATGGATTTGTATACAGGGGAATCCAGTATTCTGTTCATGATTTTATCTATGTGAGCCCTCAAGAGTTCACCACAGATAGGGAGGCCGAAACATTCAAGGGTGGAAGGAATGTAGGTTTGAAGCCTTATGTTGTGTGCCAGTTGCTGGAGATCATTGTCCCAAAGGGATCAAAACAACCTACAGAAAGATCCACCCAAGTCAAGGTCCAGAGATATTTTAGACCAGATGACATCTCAGATGAGAAGGCTTACTGTTCTGATATTCGCGAGGTAAACTTTTTCTAAGATTGTTCATGTTCTTATAAATATGTCATGTCTTAAATGCTACTTGAATTTCAGATATATTACAGTGAAGCAACACCAATTTTATCTGTTGAGAATATCGAAGGGAAATGTGAAGTCAGAAAGAAAATCGATGTCTCTACATGCAATGCTTCGGTAATTTCTGACCATATTTTCTTCTGTGAGCGTCTTTATGAACCTTCTAGTGGTTCCCTCAAGCAGGTAATTTTTTATATGCTTTCTCTTAAGATAACTCCAGCTTACTTTTGAGTCGTACTGTTATCAATGTCTAACCTGATCTTATGAATCAGCTACCTGCTCATATTAAATTGAGATATTCAAATGCAATTGGTGAAAGTAGCACTGCATCTAGGAAGAGGAAGGGTAAGTGCAAAGAGGGTGAGGCTGATTTTGAAAATGAAGCAGCACCATATGAAGTTGGAAACTTATCCACATTGGATATTTTTGCTGGTTGTGGTGGACTGTCAGAGGGACTGCGGCAAGCTGGTGACTCTTTTCTCCTAAAAACTGTTTAGTTGGGTGATGCACTGTTATCTCTTATTCAATAACCCGAGACACGTGCTGTTTTTTCAACATCTTAGGTGTTTCAACGACCAAATGGGCTATTGAATATGAAGAGCCAGCTGGAGAAGCATTTAAACAAAACCATCCAGAGTCATTGGTATTCGTAAATAATTGCAATGTGATCCTCAGGTAAATAATGTTATTTGAATGAAATTGCTTGACTCTTTTTGCTTGCAAGCTTGTTTTAACAGTTATTGAGTTGCATTGCAGGGCTGTGATGGAAAAATGTGGTGAGACAGATGACTGTATCGCCACACCTGAGGCTATAGACTTGGCAAAATCACTGGATGAGAAGGTCGTTGCTGATTTGCCATTGCCTGGACAGGTGGACTTCATCAATGGGGGCCCTCCCTGTCAAGTATGTGCAATAGTTTTCCTCTTTTTCCTTTTATTATGAAGTGATTATGGTGCGAAACACATTTTGTACCTTGTACATTTGTTAAGATTGAAAACCATTTTCTTTATAACTCGAATTGCTTAGCACAAATATTTAAAAGAGGAAAGCAATATTTCTTTTCAGGGATTCTCTGGAATGAATAGGTTTAATCAAAGCACTTGGAGTAAAGTTCAATGTGAGATGATCTTAGCATTCTTATCATATGCCGACTACTTTAGACCAAAGTACTTTCTACTGGAGAATGTGAGGAATTTTGTATCATTCAATAAAGGGCAGACCTTTCGTTTGACTGTAGCTTCACTACTTGAGATGGGTTATCAGGTGAGTGGGATGTTACTGCATCCAAAGGATGATGTAATTTATTCTGTGTTTTCCATATTATTTATGCAATCAAGTATTTCCTCAGGTAAGGTTTGGTATATTGGAAGCTGGAGCTTATGGAGTTTCTCAATCACGGAAACGAGCATTCATATGGGCAGCTGCCCCTGAGGAGACACTTCCAGAGTGGCCAGAGCCAATGCATGTTTTTGCTGCTCCAGAGTTAAAAGTTGCACTGTCACAGAATACACATTATGCGGCTGTTCGAAGTACAGCAAATGGAGCCCCCTTCCGTTCAATAACTGTAAGAGATACCATAGGTGAACTCCCACCTGTAGCCAATGGTGCCTCTGCCCCAACTCTGGAGGTATATTTGTTTGTTACAAGTAATGTTTAAGAACACGAATGTCAAGTGAACATATATACATAGTAGCATGTTACAATTTATTTGCTGTTATGCAGTACAAAAACGATCCAGCTTCATGGTTCCAAAAGAAAATTCGAGGGGATGCGATCACATTGACCGACCATATATCAAAAGAAATGAATGAACTGAATCTGATTAGGTGTCAGAAAATTCCAAAGCAGCCAGGCGCAGATTGGCGTGATCTTCCTGACGAGAAGGTTTGATCTCTCATTTAGATGCTATCAAGTCTTGAAATTTAGGCTTTCCCAAGCTGCTTTTCTGAAAAGATCCATTTTCAAGCTTTTCGTTGATTTTGGAAAAAACAAGTCAAACATTTCCTGATTAAATAGTATGAAAGATCGGAATGTGTTGTTCAAAACCAAAATATGTAATTCTATAAAAAGTTAGTAAGATTAGCAACAACTTGAAAAGTAATACCAAACAAGGCTTAGACTATTAGAGTAATAATTTCCATAATGCTTGTGGTGATGAACAGATTAAACTGTCAACGGGGCAAATGGTTGATTTGATCCCATGGTGCCTTCCAAACACAGCAAAGAGGCACAATCAGTGGAAGGGGCTTTTTGGAAGGTTGGATTGGGAAGGAAACTTCCCAACTTCAATAACAGATCCTCAGCCTATGGGGAAGGTGGGGATGTGTTTCCATCCTGACCAGGATAGAATTCTCACTGTTCGTGAATGTGCCCGATCTCAGGTATTTTCTGCCCCAACATTTCAGCTAGGCCTAGCGATACTATATGCTTGTAGGTTATCTTTAATATTGATGTTGGTCATATATATGCAGGGCTTTCCGGATAGCTACAAGTTTGCTGGTAACATACAGCACAAGCACCGGCAGATTGGGAATGCAGTTCCTCCCCCGTTAGCGTATGCACTGGGGATCAAACTCAAGGAAGCATTGGTTAAAAGGCCTCATTACTGACTATTCAAACTGCAATTTCCATTTGGGCTTTATTTCTACAATAAATATTTATCATTGATCAAGCAAATAATGGGTTAGGAGCGCTAATTCATTAGTAATTGTTTGTAATACAAAATGCTATAATAATTGGTTTACAAAATTTAGAAGTAGAGATTACCAATAAGTCAAGAACACCAAACCAATCTAAACGGTCAAGTTTGTCGAAAAACAGGGTCTGCTATTTGATTTTATTTTTTTACTATTGAGCCAATCTATTTAAATGGGCAGTCTGAAAAGGTTGTCTAGTAAACAGCATACCATTAACTGACGAAAATGAAATGAAATAAATTGAGATCGAGACAAAACTCAAAGAAAAAGAAACGAGCTTTTCACATGAATGTAAATATTTCAACTAAACCTATATCAAATTAAAAAAAAAATTCCTTTAAGTTTCAATTTCTTGCTATAAAAAAAAACAGTTTCTTATGCACTCTAAATATATAATAGATATATCATATAAATTACAAATGTGTTAAAAAATTTTAAGTGAAGAAGATTGTTGGATTTTGAAGAATATATTGTTTTATAAGTTCTGAGTTCAGAAGAACGTCATCTCAGAAGCACAAGGATTAATCAGAAGAACGTCGTCTCAGAAGCACAAGGATTAATCAGAAGAACTTTTAGATATGTCTCAGAAGAATCGTTCATCGCTCAGACCTTTAAAAGGCCATTCTGAGGACTGCAAAAGGTCAACTCACTCTTTTGGCGCCAAAAAGTCAAAACAACTGACTTAGCATTTAATGCCGCCGCGCGCCTAAGGCCTACGTCTGCTACAAAACAAAATTTGCTGCAACTTCAGGAACAAATCTCACCTGCTATGCTGAAACATATCTGCAAGTACAAAGTGGACCCGCAAAATCAACCTAATACAGCATGACGCAAATCAGACTTGGACGAGCTCTCTAACGAATTGTTAACGGAAACAAAACTGAGAGA
>CATIWQ010156666.1:0-14288 GCA_949673415.1 Euphorbia schlechtendalii
CTACTGGTTCCACAAGCTGAAACCTAACTCAATTAGCTCTTGGGACCAGCTAGGTGAAGTCTTCTGTAAACACTTCCTCGGATCCACACCTGCCTCATATGTGAGCCGGCAGCTGCATGAGGTCATTCAAGAACCAGATGAGTCACTTAGATCCTATATCCACCGGTTCAATGAGGTTTGCATTAGCACAGATGACCTTGATTTCAGCACAGCAAAGGAAGCCCTCATTAGAGGAACAAGAAATGACAGGCTACGAACAGAGATCATCACAAGGTGACCCCGAGACACCACCCAGATGATAGCCATGGCCAAAAGCATGATAGAGGTGGATGAAATGAACAGATCTAGAAAGAATAAAGGGGAAAATCAATTCCATGATCAACGAGACGGTTACAATGACCGCCATCCTCGACGAAGCAAAGGGGAGGAGATATACCATCCATATAAACGGAACGTCCCATGATCCAACAGGCCAGAGCTAAACGCCCTGCTCAGCCAGATCCTGGTGGTGATAAAGAAAACGCATGAAAAGAAAAATGTGAGATTCCCCAAGGTGCCAGAAGGACAAACGGTGGGCCGAAACCCAGAAAGCTACTGTGAGTTTCATCGAGCCAGGGGACATCATACTGATGATTTTCGAATGCTAGCCAAAGAAGTGCATGCCCTCATTCGAGCGAGAAAATTCAGCCAATTCGTAAAAGGAGTAACAAGAGAAGGAAACAGAGAAACCCCCCAACCATCTCAAACGCTTCGGCTAGGCGACAACAAAGCACAGAGAGCCAAAGGAACTATAATGGTAATCGCGAGATGCCTAGAATTTGAGCCCCCCACCAAAAAACAAAAGATAATAGACCTAACAGGCTGGGACGTCGATCTATTTAAAGCTTGCCAAAGGCACTCACTGGTTAAGAAGCCTCATACCAACCCTCTAATCATTGAGACATTGACAGAAGGATACATAGTAAAGAGGAGTTTGATTGACACCGGCAGCTCAGTCAATTTGATAACCAACGCAGTTCTCTAGCGATTAAACATCCACCACTCTAGAATTCAGCCGGGTGGGAACCCATTGGTAGGAATCGGAGGCCAGCTGGTCCCGTCAACAGAATAAGTCACTTTGGAGGTGGAAGTAGGAGACAAAGACATAACCTGGAGAGGAGAGGTCGATTTCATCATTGCGGACATTGGAGTCGATTACAACATGATATTGGGGCGGTCATTTATAATTGAGTCGCGCGCCATAATCTTCCTAGAGTACCTAACCCTAATGATCCCAACCAAGAAAGGAACGGCAGTAGCAGTAGGAGATTTACAAAAAGCCCAAGAAGCTTATGTGGCTTTTACTCAAACTGAACCAGCCCCATTAGAAGCTAAGTTTGAAACAGAGGATCGTGAAAGGGCAGAACCGGTCAGAGACTTGGAAGTCCTGACCTTGGCAGAAGGAAGAACGGTTAAAATTGCTAAAAGCATGGAGGAAAATGAGAAAGCAGCTATTGTCAAAGTACTGAAGGAACAACAACACACCTTTTCATGGTCAAGTGAAGACGTTGAAGGAATCCAGCCTGAAGTTATGTGCACAGCCTCAACATCGACCCATCAGTTAACCCAATTTAACAAAAGAAGCGTAAACATGCCCCGGAATGATAAAAAGCCATTGAGGCAGAGATTAAAAAACTTCCCGAGGCAAGGCATATCAGAAAAGTACATTACCCTGAGTGGTTGGCCAACGTGGTACTCGTAAAAAAGCCCAATGGTTCTTGGCAAATGTGTGTCGACTTCACAGATCTAAACAAAGCTTACCCCAAAGACAGTTACCCTCTACCTAGTATAGACCAGCTCGTCGACTCAACAGCTAGATTTGCAATCTATTCCCTCCTAGATGCCAAGGCAGGATATCACCAAATACCAATGGATCCCAAAGACGAGGAGAAAACAGCCTTCATCACACATGAAGAAACCTAGTGCTATAAGGTGATGCCGTTCGGGCTGAAAAACGCTGGAGCCACATACCAAAGGCTGGTAAATGAAATGTTTAAGAACCTAATTGGTAAAAAGGTGGAAGTATATGTAGACGACATGATTGTGAAGAGCAAAGATGAAAACAACCACGCGGCGGATATTGAGGAGGTGTTCAAGGTGCTTCAGAAATACCGCCTTAAGTTAAACCTAGAAAAGTGTACTTTCAGCGTAAAGAGTGGCAAGTTCTTGGGTTTCCTTATATTAGAAAGAGGGATTGAAGCTAATCCAGAAAAGATCAAAGCAATCATCAACATGACTTTGCCCCGAAGATTGAATGATGTACAACGCCTCAATGGAAGAATTAATGCGTTGGGATGATTCATCTCTTTCTCTGCCAAGAGATTTATGCTATTTTACAAGGCAATAAAACAAGACTAAGCTTTTAAATGAGATAAATGCTGCAACCTCGCATTCGAAAGTTTGAAAGAATTCCTAGCATCCCCCCGTTGCTCAGCCGCCCGATTCAAGGCGAGCCTCTGTTCTTGTATTTAGTTGCAACTGATGAGGCTGTAAGAGCGGTCATAGTTAGAGAGGAGAACAACCAGCAACACCCCATCTACTACACAAGCAAGGTGTTGAAAAAAGCGAGCTAAAATACCCCTAAATTGAAAAACTTACCTTGAGCCTGATCTCCGTGTCCACCAGGCTCAGGCCCTATTTCCAATCGCACACAATCACAGTGCGAACTAGTTTTCCTCTCAAGAAAGTGTTACAAAGACCCGAGACGTCAGGAAGAATGGCCGAGTGGGCAATAAGGTTAGGGGAGTTCGACATCCGCTTCGAAGGAAGATCCACCCTAAAAGCTCAAGTCTTAGCCGATTTTGTGGTGGAATTTGTCGGTCTCGAACCCGCAGAGGTGGTGAAGGCCGAAACATGGATGGTATACGTTGATGGAGCCTTTTCCAATGATAGTGCTGGAGTCGGCGTACTGATAGAAGGCCCAAATAGAGTCCGCCTCACATATGCAGCCAAACTTGCCTTCCCTGCCACTAACAACGCTGCTGAATATGAGGCTATGAACAAAGGGCTAGAGCTTATTGACGAGTTGGCTCCTGACAGTGTGGTTATAAGAAGCGAATCACGACTGATTTCCAATCAGATCAATAGGAACTTCGAGATAAAAGGGGAAAGTATGATTAAATACCTTCGTAAAGTACAAAGCCTAATAGAGTGCATGGAAAAGAAAGGGACCGCATAGAAAGTTGAACAAATCCCTCGAAAACAGAATGAAGTAGTAGATGAATTAGCAAAAGCTGCCTCAAATCCAGAAGGTTATAATCAACCAGGCAGCCTCTACGAGGTTATCCTCCGGCCCAGCTGCGAGGAAGAACACATGCTTTGTGTCGAGGAAGAGATTGAAGATTGGAGCCGTCCCATCTCAAATTTTCTCAAAGATGGATGGCTCCCCCCAGATAAAGAAACCGCCTCGAAAATTGTTCGCAAGTTTGCTAGGTACTCCCTAGTGAACGACAAACTCTATAGAAAATCGTACATGGATGCCTGGCAGAAATGCGTCACCCCGACTTAGGGAAAATGCATCTTGGCAGAAATACATGAAAGAATTTGCGGATCTCACTAGGTGGCCTTCACGTTATTACGAAAAGTCACCATAGCCGGCTACTATTGGAAAACAATGGAGGCGGATGCAAAGGAATACGTCCGAAGATGTCACCTATGTCGGGTACATGGAAGAAAAAACCACCTACCTCAAGCTAACCAGCAGCCACTAATAACCGCCTGACCCTTCTCGATGTGGGGAATCGACATTGCGGGACCTCTGCCAATCGTAAGCGGACAAAGAAAGTTCGTAATTGTAGCAATCGACCACTTTACGAAGTGGTTCGAGGCGGTAGCAGTCAACACCATCACTCTAGAGAAGGCCATTGATTTCGTTTGGAAAAACATCATCACAAGATTCGGTATACCAAGAAAGATAATCTCAGACAATGGCGCGCAATTCATTTCGAGAAAGTTCACAGAATTTTACAAAGGACTGAACATAAAGAACCACTACTCTTCTGTGGCACACCCCCAAACGAACGGCCAAACAGAAGCCACCAATAGAATGCTAGGAGAAGGGCTCAAGAGACGTCTTGAACGTGTGAGCAAGGGCTCTTGGCCAGACGAACTCATTAGTGTGTTATGGTCATACCGAACCACACCGTGTAGACCAACGGGCGAGACGCCTTATTCCCTAGTACATGGGACGGAAGCCATGATTCCTGTGGAAATTACTGCACCAACCGACAGAATCGTCTGCTACACTAAAGAGCAAAACGACGTCAATTTAAAGGATCACTTGGATAACCTTGAAGAAAGAAGGGAACGAGCCTACATTCGAATGGCGGCTTACAAAGAAAAATACGAAGTACCACGATCGCAAAGTCAGAAGCCTGCAGCTGAAAGAAGGTGACCTAGTCCTCAGAGACGCCACAGCCTCGCAGTCACGGGAAGCCAATGGTAAGCTTGGAGCGAATTGGGAAGGACCATACCAAATAACAGAGGTCATCGGCCCAGCCACATATCGGCTTAGCGACCTTGAGGGTAAAAGTCTACCAAGAACATGGAATATCTCAAATTTGAGACCTTACTATAAATGTAATGGCTAGGGAATCAGGCGCCGCACTCTTTTCCTTCCCCTGGATTTTTTCCCACCAGGTTTTTTCCTTGGGAAGGTTTTTAATGAGGCGGTGCCCCCTAGACCAAACCCGGCTAACTAAGCACCGACTTGTATGTTTTATGTAATTACGAATTATGGTAATAAGAGCGCACGATTGAATCTCCTTTTGCAAGCATTGCTTTACTCTAAATAGTTACATTTTATAGATATCACTAAGCATTTAAAGCCTTATTTCAAATATGGCATTTTAACAAAATTCCTCGAGACGGAGAGCCTTATCGAAAGGTTAAAACTTAAAAAATTCCTTGAAATGAAAAGCTTATCGAAAGGTTAAAACTTGAAAAATTCCTCGAGACGAAAAGCCTTAACGAAAGGTTAAACCTTAGAGAAATCTAAGTTTGAATAACACTGAGCATTTAAAGTTTTGGTCCAAATATGGCATTTTAACAAAAATTCCTTGAGACGGCATGCCTTACGAAAAGATGTAAATTTCATTTGGATTTCATTTTATATAAATCTAAACTCAATCGAGGCGAACTAATAACCATCACGAGATGGATTTCACTTTGAAAAGTGAATCATACCCAATCTTATTCAAGGTCTCGGCTGGAGAACCATCGCACTGAGTATTTAAACCTTGGCTAAATCACTAATTCTCGAAATAAGGGAATAAAACATGAACACGATAAATGAGAAGCATTGATAAAATTAACTTTTCTATTCAAAGTTAGTTACAAAATGTTGAAAAACAATGAAAGCCTGTCCTACGCCTGCACATCTCCGCCTGGGAGGTCACCACCGTTATCCGGCTTAAGCGGACTATCAAGAACCTCCTCAAAAGTAGGAAAGGGCACGTTCTCCACCATGTCATCTTGAATCTCCGACCATTGTGATCGCATCGCCTCGCTGAGGCGAGATCCAAACATTCGGACCATCTTGACAATCTTGCCCACGACTCCGTCCAGCTCGATCTCTCTCTCTTGCACTTCTTTCTTTAAAGTGTCAACTTCCCCCTGAGTTGCCTGGAGTTCAGTCTTGACACTCGCGACATCTTTCTCCAAATCGGTGAAGCATAGGAGAAGTTGATCATGGGCCTCGCGAAGCCTCTCTAACTCTTTCTCCGTCTCTTTCTGCTTTGAGGCTGCCTCCACTTCACTTCACTTCGCCACGGTCGCTTCGTTCCTTGCTGCCTGAAGATCCGTCTTAACTACTTGGAGCTTAGCCTTCACCTTGGCGTAATTAGACGACTTTCGATGTATTTCCATACACCGAGACATATCCTATGGATAAAAAGGATTAGAGGTTGAAACGAAAACAACCTAAAGATAAATCTTACATCAGAAAGAGCATCCGCTACCCCTCTAGTCAAGCAAACACTTGACTCTTCTTTGTAGGCTTCCCTCTCTCGGGGTAATGGAAGCACATGGCGAAGCGTTAACTGCACTTGTGGGTTCGTGATCCCGCCTTGAGGACCAGCAAGTTCGTGGAAGCTATCCTTCAAGTGAGAGGAAAGGGAAGGAGCAACATGAGAGGCTGAGGTGACAGGAACAACGTGGGCGGCCGAGGCGACATGGTCAGATTGACGCGGAGTCAAGCAAGAAACCTCTTGACTCTGTATAGACTAAGATTAATCATGAAAGGATATATGAAAAGCAACGCAACTCAAAACCTTACCCTCTTAGGCGTCGTCTCTGAGGGAGCCGCTTCATCATCTCGTGGCCTTTTTCGAGCCACGGCCTTCTTCAACGGGGTGGCGTTTGTAACATCTTCCTGCTTAAGGTCAACCTTCTACGCCTCCTTCCTCTGATTTTGCCGGCCCAAAACTTTTGTACCTTTAGCTAATTGTTTGTTAAGAGAAGCGCTTAGGCGAGATGATGACATTTTGTTCAACGAATAAAAGTATACAAATAAGACTCACCAGGAATATCGGCCACGCCATCATAATATACAAATTCTATGCCATCCCATGTGATTACTAGGATGTTGTTCAGAAAGGCCCAGGCGATAGTCGCTAGCGACCATCGCCCCTGTTCGAGCCGGTAGAAAATTTCAATGCAGGGGTTTGGCTCAATACCCCTCAAGGGAAGCATCTCAGGTATGTCCTCCCTCCAGCGAGTCAGAAATGATGGGTACGCTGGGTTTACTTTAACATAGAAGAAATACTGTTTGAAATTTTGAATAGACTGAGGACGATCTGAGAAGAAATAAAACCCATCCCTACTGCTAAAGTAGAGATGGTTTTAAGATGACTTCCGCCTCATTGACGCCAGCCGGCGGAAGAAAGAAGAATCGAAGTTGAGGTCGAGCCCATGACATATGTGGTAATGACCCACGATGTCCGACCAGCAATTGGGATGTATCTGAACCGGGCACACCCCCCAATCCGATAGTAATCTCGTGATCTCTTCCGGAAGTGGGTAGGTAAACCCGGCCCATATCTGCTCCATATAAATGCTAAAGTTTCCCTCTGGGGGGGGGGGGTTGTGTACACGTTCGTGTTGAGATGGAAGTAGACATGGTTTTCCAATAAGCCATTTGTGAACCTGCACCTCAAAACATATGTCCACCTCATGCGCGATTGACACCATATTCTCAAATCGAGGTGTAGGATCCCTTGCCCGGCTCTTCCTTGTCCCCCTATGTTTTTGAGCATGCATCGTTACATCTTGAGGCTGCGACAGTCCCGCTTCCTGGTTTGGGCCGGTTCCCTCCGTTGAGCCCTCACCACAATCGTATTCATCTATGGCTCTCATTAATGAGTTGTTTAAATCAATCGGAGACGATCGCTCGGGGGAATAAAGGTAGGCCAGTTATTTTCCTACACGCCCTTCATTTTGTCCTAAGAAAGGGATGTTGGTTAGTTCTATCAACGGTAATTGGCTGGGATAGTATTTGGTCCAATTTTAAGTTGAGCTTTGTTAAGTGGGTAAAGGCTCTATCGAAGGCAGCTTCGCTACTGGAGCTACTAGAACTCATCCTAAATAAATAAGGAATGTCAGATTGTGAATTCAATAGAGACACCGCCTCATGAAAGTCCGCTTCCATGAGCGGGCCTTCAATGCGTGCTATAGCCCAAACTAGCCTACAAGCCCAAACAGGGCCCCCAAGCCTTATGAGGTGCAATCTGACATCTAAAACTTTTTACTATCATATGCAACCGCATGCGGCGGTCCTACCAACAAAAATAGCTGCAATACCTAAACAGAGGGATATTCCGGTGACATTTTTTAGTTTGAAGCATGCAAACAATTGTTACAAACTAGGAGCAGTTACAAAACCTTAAAATGGCTTACACTAGTAGAAAACATCACAAACACATAACGGCAGTTAAACCTAATTTGTGATTTGGGTTTAAGCACGACAGCAAAAAGATTTTCAGGGCACGAAGTAAAATCGGCGGCGTGATAGCCAGCAAATTTAAAGCATTTAAAGATAGTTGAGAGCTTACTTGAAGACTGAAGAGTGGAATAATCGCTGGATCAGAAGCAGTGGTAAAAATCACCGAACTGGGCTGGATTTTCACAAAGGTACAAAAGAGAACTTTGCAGAGGAAAATTTCGCGGAAGTGAAAAGGAAAGTCAAAGAGACGCGCCATTTTTAAAGGTTTTGAATTTTGAAAGACGCAGACGATTCTAGAAGGACGTGTGGTGCGCTTGGGTAGGTTGGTGTGATTTACGAAGCACCCCAACAGCTGGTAGCGGAATGGAAATTGTCAAACTTTCAAAAATGGAGTCAACATCATGATTAAGGCGACGCAAGCTTTAAAAAGCTTCTTTAGCCTTGCGAGGGGACTTCTGATATGAAGGTGTAAGATAACATCGTCTCAAGAGCAGTAGCTGAAGACTCATCTTGTGAATCTTTTAGTTAGTTGTCCCTTCTCGAATTGTCCATCCTTAACTTTCATGATTGTTTGGTCTCAAGTTCGAGACTGCGTCATTTCTTGAGAGGTTGAGTCCGTCTCGAATATTTCATAACGTGATCGTAAATGGGCGCTTCAATCCTCATCAAATGAGACAGTGGTCGCCTATCCAAAAGGAACTGTCATCTGCATAACTGCCTCCGAAAATCCACTAACGGTTTCCCCCCTTTTAGGGATTATGATTCTGATCGACTAATTCAAATTCACCCATGATTTGAGAATTCAAAGGATGCTTATAAAAGGAGAGAGAGGAGTCCATTATCAGGTTCCTAATCTGAATTCTTTCCCTCTAAACTCTATAATCTCTATAATCTCAAAAACCAGATAATTCACTCACTAACTTTAGCATCGGAGGTGGCCCAGGGGAAAAAGCCCCGACCTTCACTTGAATCTAATCTATTTTGCAGGTGGATTTCAACATCCAAACAACTCGTTATAATCTGAAGTCCTATGACAATCAAACTATACATAAAGCCGTACGTCGGACGTTCAAATACTTCATTAAAAATAAACAAAGTTTTGACAGCAACATAAAAAACTAGAATGTATAAGTATTATTTTGGGTGATAATATTTGTTTTCTTGTTTTTACACTTATCGCCTATTTGAATTTCATATTTGTCCTCTAAATTAATATATTAAAAAAAATAAGTATTGTTTATTTATTACCTATTTTTATATTATTAAAAAATTATACTTCGTTAAAAAAGTTAATTAATAATTTAATTTTTAAAATATATAAAAAAAATTAAGTCATTTTTTATTATAATTATGAATAATAAAAATACAAGTCAAAATTAAGAACTAAGTTAACAAAAAATTGAATTTATTGAGCATATAAATCTTATCAAAATTTTCCACTCATGTAACTTTTCCCATTCATTGACACTCAAATTCTAATTCTAAAACCACATTGTTGGTTTAAGGAAATGAGAAAATAAACTTCTAAATTTAAACTTATAAAGTGACGCGGAAAGAAAATTCAATAGTTTCTATATTTATTTCAAATTAAATCAAATTTATTGTTTATTTAATTTAAAATCAAATGTAATTTAATTTTAAAAGTTGATTATAATTTTCTAATTAAAGAGAAAAATAGGACGAATGCGTGGGAAAAAAATTAGCAATATGTGCATTGCATTTTATTTAAATTTTCTTTGAAATTAATTTTGAATCCACTTCCAAATTTATCCAAGGCTTTGTTTGGATGATGAGTCTTCGCAGTTCATTGACATACGGTATGATATGGTATCGTATAATACAATATGGTTTTTTTAAAAAAAATTGTGTTTGAATATATAATATGATATGATATGGTTTTTTGAAATTTTAGTTTAAATAAAAGGAGAACCATGAAGAACCATCAAATCCATGGTTTTATTTTCATGGTTCTTGGAACCATGTTAAAACCATGAAAGAATCATTTCATGAAAAAATATCATACAACTAAACAAGTGAACTTATTTAAGAACAATACCATACCATGTAATAACCATAAACTAAACAAGGTATAAATTTTAGGGACAAATATATAAATATACAAAAAATTAGGAATTATATCAACCCAAGTTTTGACCCATAACTATTTTGACCTAATTAGTTTCAAATTCACCTTGTGTACATTCCTAGCTATTATGTTCTCCTCCAATACCAACTGATGATGTCACATCATGCTTCTTTTTTAATTTTCTCATCTTATTTTGTCATTATCTTTTAATCCGTTCAGTTTTTAGACATGTCGTTTTAGAGTTTCTTGTTCGTCTCATTTTTATTTTCGAAATGCCATCCATTGTGATATACTTTTTCGATAAAATTTTTTCAACTGTTCGATATATGATAGAAATGTGATAGGAACTTGCTAGGCATCTTTTATTTCATTGAAAGTTTGTTCAAAACAATAACTTTATGTTTGTAACAGATTTCTATCATATTTCATATATTTACTAGCATTCTATCATATATAGCTACTAGATACATTCAAAAACTTTTTTCAATTAGTAAGAACGTGGTAGCTATGTGATAAGAAGTAAAAAATAAATTATTAGTACGAAAAACACAACAAAAAGTAAAAAGAAAGATAAAGTTTTGTTAAATGATGTTATTAATCTGGTAGGGATATAATAGGAAGTAAAAAAAATGCCGAAATCTGACCAAAAAATTGATAATGAATAGTGCCTCTGCAAATCAACACAAATGCTTTTCTAGATAAATTAACACCATCTCAACTACATCAAACATATTGTATTAGCTAATTGGAATAAGATCACTAAAAAACGTATAAACATAAGTTTTAAAGTCAACTAGATGGAATCTGGTAAGTATGTGGTAGCTATGTGGTAGGAACATGGTAGGAACTTGCTAGACATCTTACATTTCATTGAAAGCTTGTTCAAAACAACAAATTTATATTTGTAACAGATTTCTATCATAGCTTATATATTTACTAGCATTCTACCATATATAGCTACTAGATACATTCAAAATCTTTTTTCAACTAGTAAAAACGTGGTAGTTATGTGGTAGGAAGTAAAAAACTAATTATTAGTATGAAAAACACAACAAAAAGTAAAAAGAAAGACAAAGTTCTAATAAATGATGTTATTAATCTTGTAGGGACATGGTAGGAAGTAAAAAAACATCGTAATCCGACCAAAAAACCACCATGAATAGTATCGCTGCAAATCAATGCAAATGCTTTTCTAGATAAATTAACGCCTTCTCTTCAACATCAAACATATTGTATTAGCTCCTTGGAACAAGATCACTAAACAAACGTACACACATAAGTATTAGAATTAAATAGTTAAATCTGCTAAGTATGCGGTTCTTATGTGGTGGGAACATGGTAGGAACCTGTTAGACATGATGTATGCCCTAGAGGCAGTTAAGGCGATATATATTTATTAGCTATAATGTACAAACAGTTTTAGATTATTATTAATAATAATTAAGGCACATTTGTTGCTTGTCAGTGCTTTCAACTTATTTATGTATCTCGCTGGTATCATATATGTATAGTATTATATATGTATATGCACATTGATGAGACAAAGTTTGTGACTACTTCATAGCGTAAAAGTGAGAGGACATATTGGGAGCTATGTGGTGTGAGAACTGCACATACGTGTTACTAAGAATAATCTAAATATCCCTAGTCATAGTTTCATTGAGATTGGACATCAATGGAACGGACAGACTAGCATGTGTAGGCTTACTCCTTGGATTAGATCCAAGCAGTAGATGTCACGAACTGAAGGTGGTACCTTGAGTTAACACATGAATGTATTCGGGTAATACATTGGAGACCACTATAAGACAGACAATCGGAAATAACTATATCCATTTGTTGGTGTCATGTCTTATTGCAGTAGTAGTATAAGTATCCTCAGACCTGAGATACCGGTTACCTTATGTAGGAGTTGCTATACTTTGGGTTATACTTATTCATACCCTGGAGATCAAGATGACACGAGTGATTACATGTATAGTGATGATCACATGTTGGTAAACCGAGTAGTCAAGATGGGATCCATCACTCCTGATATAGTGATATAATGGGAGATGTACCTTAAGGCCCCTTGTTGAAGTGATACATTCATGAACCTCCCATCAGAGTATAAGATTGATAGAACGAGTTTCTAGTCAATCTTGATACACAATGGCTGAGTGGTGTTCTTCGTGAACAAGTCTAATTCCAGGATAGCTACGGCTATTACATGAGCTGATACTTAATCCGAGCTCAATAAACTGGATGGTACTTAACCTAATGGAAGGAGTGTATTGTATTGGTTACTACTACAGAATCGGATCAAGTCACAAGCACGTGACGTTCCAAGTATGGGGGGATTATACGCCTTTCCTAGAAAGCCCATTTGATCGTGTAGAGCTATCAGGTTCCATATCGGTTTGGAACATTGAGCCTAAAGGTTCCCGGATGGGAAGCCAAGTTTAGGTTAACCTCTAGCGGCTCAATACTTTGGGATCATATGAGGTCACACACTTTGGGTCTTTATAAAAGAACCTATAGATTGGGTCTATGCCGAGAATATTCGGTTATCGAATTTGTTAGAAGAATTATTAATTAGTTGGACCGAATTAATAATTAAAGGGAATAAAAAGAAAATAGGAAAAAATTGCATAGAGCGGAGCAAGGGAATTTTCCCGTTGCGAGTGAGCCCCAATCAAACATGGGTTGTTCAGAGTGGAGCCTGCCCGGCTACCCCACAAGTTGAAAAGCTCACAGGCCACTAATGCGCGGGGTAAGCCCATGCGAACTAGCAGGTTGCAAGCCCGCTAGGGCACTGCGCGGGTATCCTGCAAGGGCTTGGCTTGTGAGTGACCCACGGGTTAACCGTGGGTCCTAGTTACCTGCGTGGCTAACCCTCTAAGTGAGATGGGAATATTTCCATCTCACTTTATATTTGAGGGGAGTCAAACACTCCCCCTTTTTCCCTATATATATAGGCCTCCAGCTCCTCTTTGTTCTATACACTTCAACTCAGCTTTTCTCTCTAAGTTAAACATCTCTTTCTTAGTTCGTTGTGCGAGATCCTCCACGAGTTTCTCTAAACAACGAAGAATTCTTTTGAAGGCTCTTTCTAAAATGAGCCTTCTTGGGTTATTTTCGGGTTGGTCTTCGAGCGGTCTAGCAATAGTTGTAAACTAAAGGGTTCTTCCTCAACGAGGTTTCGGTCTGTGAATGTCCTTGTGGATCAATTATAGAGGCTATCATAGTTTGGAAGATCGTGGTAAAAAAGTTCTACTGAATTGCTCTAAGGGAACACCGCTACCAAAAAAAGAGAAAGTACGCATCAACTGGTAATGTTCTAAACTTAGATGCTACGTTTTTTTTATAAGCTTTATAAACCTAAAAGCATCTATGAAGCACTTTAACTTAGATTATATCAATCATGACATGCTTAGGAGGCCCTCAGGTTAATTTTAAGTTTTGAAATTCCGCCTTGTAACGTTTGCATGTTCAATTATCGTTTTGATTAACCATCAGAACTTGTCAGGCATCTTATATTTCATTGAAAGTTTGTTCAAAACAACAAATTTATGTTCGTAATGAATTTCTATCATATTTTATATATTTACTAGCATTCTATCATATATACCTACTAAATACATTTAAAACTTTTTTTCAACTAGTAAGAACATGGTAGCTATGTGGTAGGAAGTAAAAAACAAATTATTAGTATGAAAAACACAATAAAAAGTAAAAAGAAAGATAAAAAAACCGATCATGAATAATGCCACTACAAATCAAAGCAAATACTTTTCTAGATAAATCAACGCACTCTCATTTACATCAAACATATTGTATTTTCTAATTAGAACAAAATCACTAAACAAACATACAAACATAAGTCGTGTTAACAAGGTAAAATATTGACAGGCGCGTACAAGCCACATAAGTCCCCCAGGCGGATCGCGTCTGCCTGGAGTAGAGAGAATTCACGACAAGATTAGAAATGTTCCTACCATTCTAGGCGGTTTTCAGCCGCCCTAAGGGTAAAACTCCGTTCTTCATCCAGGCGGATTCATCCACTCCTACGTAGGAAGAAACCAAGTCTCCCCCAAATATCCGAGGAAAGTACAGGCGATCACCAAGCTGAGTCGGCTTGTCCGCCTGGGATGACCTCGGCTCCTCAGAAGCACAGAGTCCAACTAAGAGTCTAAGTCTTCAAAGGAGATATCAATACTTGGAACTCTCAATTCAGATAAGCTT
>CATIWQ010156716.1:0-16469 GCA_949673415.1 Euphorbia schlechtendalii
TGATTTTAGCGAGGCCCGTGTGGCCTAATTAAAACATCGACGATTTAAGGTTGTTATTTTAAATAAAAATAGTTCATTTTTATTTACACGTATGTTGGTCAATTTTATTAGTGAAAATGACCGCATGGCAAAAGGTGAGGTCTGTTATCCGGGAATAATTTTAATTCCCTTCGTTGGGGGATTCTAGCATAAAAATAAAAAAAATAAAAATAAAGAAAGAAATAAAGATGAAGGAGAGATTACAACACAATTTATAATAACAAGGAATAAAAATAATTCCTAGGTCCACAAATAAAATCAGAAAAAAATGAAGGCAGAAGATGAGCGTGAAATTCGAAGTTCTAAGAACTCAGAGGCTTACCCTTGCGGTATGAATCCACTTCGGCGTATCCGTTTGATCCCCGAGAGTGTTTCTCGTTCTTTTTTTTGTAGTTAATTGTAGTTTGATTGGAAAAATAAGTGTTTGTTTATCCAAAAAGATAATCAGACTCGGGTTCTAAATTTGTTTTAGACCGATAATATCGGAGGATTTAAGAAGAAAAATAGATAAAGAAATTTGATTTTTAGATGAAGAGATTCGGGATCCAAATGTGTTTTGGATCCGAGAAAAAATAGAAGAAAAGAAAGTATTATTGTTTGTATTTTTTTTATCTGAAAGAGAGAATTTTTCTCTGAATTTCCGAGCCCCCTTCAATCCAAAAAGGTCTGATTATTTATAGAAAAAAATCCCGAAAAATGCAAAAAAGGTAAGTTTTTCCGGCGAGGGGCCTCGCCGGAGAAAATCTTGGCGAGGCTCCTCGCCGTGTCCTTGGCAAAGCCTCGCCAAGGACATTGGCGAGGCTAGCCATGCCAAGGGTTCTGGCGAGGCGGTCCGGTATTCATACCCCTAGGTTTTCATTTTCGAATTTTTTTTATGTATTTTTATATTTTTTATTTAATTTCTGAATTAAAGTCCTTTTAAATTCAGAGTCGAGGAAGACTCCCATTTGAAGATCGTCGGATGGTTGAAAATCATGTGATTTGAGGATAAATATCCCGAAAAGCCATCATCATTGAACGCACGAGCTGGTTCAAAATCCCATGCTCACAGCTACCCCTCGTGTTATAATTGCTGGTTGTATAACCTGTATTATCACATGAAAAGAGCGGAGGGATTGAGAATATACCTGATCGGTATGGCTGGTGACTTCTTGTTCCCAATTGGTGATGACATAGGCCTTCCTTTCTGGTGCTGTGTCTTCATAGGGTTGTCCATCTCCTTCTTCAGAATCCCTTAGGTACTTGATGCCCCTTGTGGGTGGGTCGACCGTTTCTTTCTGCAGTGTCTCTTTAGTGGTTGGCAACCGTTTCATTCTTCGGTTGATAAATGAGACTATTTCATTCTCCAGCCATTAAGATAACCGTTTCCTTCTTCAGTTATGTTTTGAATTTCCTTAATAGGATGTTGACTTGTTTCCTGTAACAAATCATGGAAAAAAGGTAATGTTAATACATTTTATGATGAATGTTTTAATCATTTGATTGAGTTTATGCGAAGCAAAACTTTTTGCCCCTTCAATCAAAAATTAAAACATGATAAATAAATAAGTTTAATAGAAATTCGGGGATGTCCCGAGAATTGCTCCGTTGTTTTAGGAGGCTTTTGTTGCAATGTTGACTTTAGGCTTGAGTGGGCCATCGTCTTGTTTGTAGGTTCCTCAAGTGGAGGTGCAGGTTCTTGTTTACCAGGATGGTGTTGCCCCGATTCGACATCGTTTTTACTTGTAAATGTCATGATGCGAATGTAATGTATGCATGAACAATATTTATCATATGATGTATGTTCATCTGTTATAGGCGTCATGGGCTTCATCCATTGAGGAGCCTTCTCTTGTGCTAGTGCATGGTTGCCCCAAGGGTTTGTCTTGTTAGGGATTCCATGGATGACTCCCTCAAAGCGACGACCATGGGTTTGTTCAATCAGATTCGAGTTCATAGCTTGGATCTGATTTGAAGAAAGTCTTGGATGAATCATTGATCCCGCGTTGTGTAAGCGATTATCACTTGGAAGCCGTTTGCCTGAAGTGTTGAAGGTATATGATGCCTTGTACCGTTCCGATGAGGAGATGATGAATTTGATATTTCTATGGTCCTAAGTTTTGCATAGATTGCCCTTGTGGGTTTTCAATCTATCGAACCTCATCTTATTTTTTGCCTGGACCACCCTTTCAGGTTTTCAATCTAGCAGACTCATTTTTTCTTTATTTTCATTCATTTTTTGTTTTGATGTTTACTTGCGACATTCTACCATTGGCATGCAAGCAATCAAGATAAGCATATGCATAAAGATTTAGCAAAAATGACAATTCATTGATGAACTTAACAGGGGTATAAATGTTTTAAATGATTTGATTCCTACCATCAATTAACCTTTTCAGATTTTCTAACTAATGTGGTTCCCTCGATGTCCTAAGTTTTGCCTGAGCCGCCCTTTTTGGGTTTTCAACTCAGTGGACTATTCTTTTTGTGTTTTTGAAAAGAAGCCCTAATTTTTGCTCAACTAACCGAGTGTTAATTGACAGGCTAATTGCAAATTTATTTTTTGTTTGTACAGCTTTTTAGAGATTTATTTCTTTCACCTATGCGTGATAGTAATTGTGTAAGACTTGGTTGATTTGGTAGATCAGTCGCAGTCCATGTCCACGACTTTATTTGTTATCTCGTTCAGCATTTCTGACCGATTGGTTGGTGCTCACACCGCTTTGCTGGCTTGAGGTGTATGTGATGATGAATCTTGATGATTTCCCCACAAATAGTAGTGAGCTATGTGAAGGAACTGTTGACGTGTTTAACGGTCTGACTCCTTTTCATTTTTAACATTGACTCTTGTTTGAAATGACGGTGATCCGTGTGATGTAGTTGTTGAGATGTTCAACGATCTGACTCCTTCTTTGTGGCATGGCACCGGTCGTTTGGTCCCAACTTGCCTGGTCGACATTTTAGCCTTATTCTAGCTCTGATCCTTTTGATCTTTGTGTGTTTCTTTCACTTGGTTGAGTCGGTGGACGTTTCATGCTTGGAGATCTTTCCATTGATCTTTCATCTTTATATGATGAGGTAATTGCCATCACGCGTTGTCTAAGTACATTTATTTATCTCTCCCTTTCTCTCAAGAGTCAAATCATTTGAATTTTTAGGGAATCCATTTATACCCAAATTAATTTCATAAAATGATGTGTCACACGTGCTAAAAACATTATGAATATGTTTATGAGAGTACATGATGTCATTGATAAAATATCAAGCAAATAAACAAAGTTCAATTTATTCAAAATTCAAATGCCTCGTGGGCAAAGTAGCTAAAAGCTAATTTATTATATAATCATCCCTCATGCTAGTGCCCCACAGACGTGTCCATGGAGTCAAAGTGCTCCATCCTCTCTGCCTTTTCAAACACTTCTTGATAGCTGGAGAAGCTATAAGATCCGAATTTGTTCCTGTATGGTGGCAGTGCACCGTCCAACAACTTTGTTATCATCTCCGGTAGGGTCAAACGAGTCTGCAGCCTGACCTGTGGTCATCCAACGTGTATAGTAAGATTTGAAGTTCTCACCCTGCCTTTGCCTTATAGCCTCCAGATGTTGCATTGTGGTTTCCATTTGAGAGTTGAAACCATAATGCTCCAGCATAGCTTGAGTGAGGCTATTCCAATTGGTAGCTATGTCTAGCGGAAGGTGGCTATACCATTCGTTGACTGGGTGGCCTAAGGTGACGACGAAGAGCTTAGCCATCATTCGATCGCTGACCCTCAATGCTCTCATCACCATCTGATAGTGCGTTAAGTGAGCGCGTGGGTGCGTGGGTCGCCAGATCCTACGTACTTCTCAAACTGCGACATTGCGAAGTTTGGGGGTAAGCTGTGTTCATCCCCGACTATCGATTGTGTAGGGTATGTGTTCCTTAGGTGACCACCGTGAATGACCAAGAACTGGTTCCATAGTTCTGCCATGCCAGGTTGTTGGAGGATGGCATCCCCTGTGCTTGGATAAGAGCCATATTGCCCCTGGGGATATGTCGTAAAATGGGATAGTTGAGGTTCCTGGAATTGTGAGGCAACCAACGTACTCCAAGTGGGCATAGGCTATTGGGACATTCCTTGGTAGAAAGGCCCTGGTGCGAATGTTGGCTGGACAGTTTGTCCAGGGAAGAGTGGATTCTAGTTTAGCTGACTTTGTCCTGTCCCAAACTGATAAAAGGTAGTTGGGGGCACCATGTGTGAGGTGGGAAGTCCCCTTGTTGGATTGACGTTGTTGAGGGAGACCTCCGGGCTGGACACTGCATTCTGGGCCCTCCCGACATGTTGGCGAATGAGCGATGCTAGCTGTTCGCTGTTGGCAAAGGCGTTTATGGCAGCTGCAATCTCGGCGCTCACTGACGATTGTTGAGAATTTTATCCCGTACGGACAGGATGATCTTCCCTTGCACCTTCTCCTTGTGGACTGGTTATAATAGTGCGTTGAACCGAATCTGAGTCTGAACCCGAGTCCTCACTTGAGTCAGTGTATGGAACCCCCTCCAGATTGGCCATAATTGGGGAAACGCGGACCAGGCGACGAGCAGGCCTCTTCCAAGCTCCTTTGATACATGAGCAGAATATTAGACCGTGCATGTAAGATTCGTGATATGACTCATGATGCGGGTAATGCATGAGATTTTTAATGTTGTGGCTGCATTCACAAGGGGTTAGCATGCTATGATGTGAAATAACATGTATGTCAATCCATTTGAAATAAACAAGTTAGTCGTTAGGTAAAAATGAAAACATGTGGAAATGAAAATCCAACAACGGGGGTTGGATTTGAGATTTGTACAATGTCGGTGTGACATCGTAATATGAGTGGTGTAAGTGAGTTGACTAAGCTACCTGTGTGGTAATAGGTCAATGGTTTGAGGTTTTTTACTATGACTAGGTCTCATGGAATGAGGAGGTCAAAATTTTTTTGGGTAAGCGATGTGACATACCCTAATAAAATGAAAATAACTACCCTATGTAGCTACCTAATGAATGATTTGGTTATTTCACCCAATTAGGGTAGAGTTTTTGGATACCTATGTGGTCATCACTATTTGAGGGTATGTGGTGATACGTGAATTATTACCTCGTGTAGGCAAATGATTCGAGTATGAAGCTTATACCCTTGAAGATTTGGTAAGGTAAGTAAGTTCACTCCGTGTGGGCTTAGGTTAGGACATCAACCGGGATATCCTTTAATGTAGGAAAGATAGTTTATGTAGGTATTTGCCCTGATTGGGCTTTTTGTGTGTATAGTTACCCCGGAAGGGCTGTGAATTGGATGTCAAGTGGACATCTCAAAGATGATGTGTAGGATATATTATTACCCCTTGTGGGCTGTGAATTGGATGTTAAGTGGACATCAAGCAGTAAAAGAAAGATATGTTTACCATGTGCAGGCTAATAGCTGGATGTCAAGTGGATATCTCGTTGAAAAATGGGTAAGTGATGTCCCTAAGTGGTTTTATGTTATCCTAGGTTAACACGATCTATAGTGTCAACTGTGCCTAAGTGTATGTGATATTATGATGATAATGTGATATGTACATTTAATATCATGAGTGTGTGCGTTCGAGTGTCTGCACAAAAATTCGTGGTTAGTATGACATTTGTACAATAATAAGTGTGTAGCACATAGCATGCAACGTCCAAACTTCCAACCATACAACTCCCGCTTGTAGGGTTTTTGGCTAGTCTCTATCCTAAGTTTGGTTCATCTTAGTACCGCGAGGATACAAAGGAGTGCACCTGCAGAAAAATATAATGCATGATTGCGTGTTTGGGTAACACCCTAGGGAAAAAACCTATGGTTTATTTACATGAGGTTTGTAAATGGGTTGTTGATGTAGAAGGTTCTTGTTGCTCTAAAATACACTCCAAGCCTCTCCTCAAATGGGTTGAGGGAGGTACATGCCATATGGCAACAAGTGCTCCACCCGCTCAATTACTATCTTTTCTCATGGAGGCAGATTAGTACAAGAGAGAGCTTCGCTGTAATGGGGGTACCTTAGACTTATAGGCTAATCCCTTCTATTGCAATGCGTTATTATGAATATATCATAATTAAGAGAAAATAGAATAATGTGATCACTAATTTTCGGCACTTATCCAAAATCTAAAACCTTTGAAAAACAAGTTTTAGAAAAATCCTCAACGGAGTCGCGACTGTGAGCAGGAAACACGGAGCGGTGGGCCGAGAGCGCGTGGAGGATGAGAGGCGCGGTCCATTGGGGTGTTTGAAAAAAGAAAGCACCGGGTAGGGGACCCGGAGAAAGGTTGAAAGAGAGAGCGAAAACATTTTAGATCAATTTGAACCTGAATTCGCTATCTCTTAGTGTGGAGTTGCCACCTGGATTAGCTCTTTCTAGGAATTAGAGTCCTGTGAGGCTTAATGTCTGGGGGACGGCCCACCAGGACACAGAGATTCGGGTTCGGGATAAGTTGCTTATTTCTTAAGTGATCACATTATATTACATCTACAGAAAACCGTATTTTCTTAGTTATGCATATTCGCACTTAGGTCGTTTTTAGACTTTATATGCATGATTCACATATTGCAAAATAATAAATCATCCACAATGCGAAATAATGAATAATCCACAATGAGAAATAATAAATCATTCACAAAGCAGCAAGTAAGAAAATAAATGTGAAAAATAAAGATTACAAGGCTTTCAAAAATCAGGGAATGCAACCGCCCGCTACCCTATTAATTACATTTCTAGTAAAATATGTGCAATACCCGAAGAAAAAATAAAATCCTAAACATACATCTAACCTGCATCCACAAAGGCTAGCATAAGGGATATCAAATATGTTCGATTTGATTTTAGCGAGGCCCGTGTGGTCTAATTAAAACATCGATGATTTTAAAGTTGTTAATTTAAATAAAAATAGTTCATTTTTATTTACACGTAGTTGGTCAATTTTATTAGTGAAAATGACCGCATGTTATAAGGTGAGGTTTGTTATTTAGGAATATATTTTATTCCCTTCGTAGGGGTATTCTAATACAAAAATTAAAAAGAAATAAAAGAAGAATGAGAGAATTACAACATTATTTACAATAATAAGGAATAAAAATAATTCCTAGGTTCACAAATAAAATCAGAAGCAGATGAAAGCATGACATTCGCAACTCTAGGAACTCAGAAGCTTACCCTTGTGGTATGAATCCACTTCGGCGTATCTGTTCGGCCTTTGAAAGTCCTCCTCGTCTTTTAGTTTAGGTGAAATTGTTGATGTAAAAGTCCAAAAAATCTTCGTTTAATTCTTGGAATTTTAGTGTGATTTAATTGGAAAATACATGTTTATTTATCCAAAAAATAATCAAACTCGGGTTCTAAATTTGTTTTAGACCCGAAAATATCTGAGGATATTTAAAGAAAAGAAATGAAGAAATTTGATTAAAAGATGAAGAAATTTGGGATCCAAATGTGTTTTGGATCCAAGAAAATATTAGAAGAAAAGAAGAAATTATTGTTTGTATTTTTTTTATCTGAAAGAGAGAATTTTTCTCTGAATTTTCGAGCCTTCTTTTTTTGGTTCCCTTTTCAACGGAAAATTCCCCCTATTTATTGGCGGAATATTTCCTGTACCATTTAATAGTACCATTTAAATGGTATTATTAAATAATATTATTTCCTTTTTTTCATTATGTATTTGGACCATATTGTGGTACTATACAAGTATCATTTTTATTTCTCATCTAAATTTATTTATTTCCTTTCTTTTTTTATTCCTTTTCTTTTTATTTCCTTTTTCATTTTTTTTTATTTTTTTTCCTTTTATATACATATTCTTCTAAAAAAACAATTTAATTAAATTATTCTAAACTCTTAAACTTTATTTAGGTCCTTAAAATATTTTAAGCCTTTAAGTTTTCACATAAGACTTTTAAATATTGTTTTACGATCCTAAATATTTATTTAGGGCCCGAAATATTTATTTTTTTATTACGAGAAGAACTCCCATTTGAAGATTGTCGGACGGTTTAATATCGTGTGATTCAAGGATAAATATCCTGAGAAGCTATCATCATAGAACGCGCGAGCTGGTACAAAATCCCGCGCTCACACTTGGAGTGGGTGCTTTTAAATGGTGTGGATGTGAATGAGTCGCATTTAGGTTATGGCGCATTATAAGGGCCATAGATGAGAGGAAACTCAATGTTAGAAATAATTTCCAATTAACATGGGATGGTGGATTCTGCCTGTCACAACCTAATTGGAGTGATGTTTGTTTAATTAGGTGCAATTTCTGTGGTCGTGCCATTTGAAAATGTAAAAGCTAAACCCTGGCAGTTTTTAGCAACCCACTATTTAAGTTAAACTATTTAAAACATTAGTGTTCACAGCATAACACCCTGGCCTTTTTTAGCAACTTACTTTTCAGAGTACCTCCATTCTATCCTTATCATTGTAGAAAAGATTACCAACCTCATTTTCTTATCATTCGATGGCTAGGGTAAAGAGGCCAGCAGTTGCCAAAGGCAATGAAAAGCAATCAGTTTCAGAGAATTCACCAATAGATTCATGCCAGAAAAGGCAATGATGCATAGAAGAGGCCATAACTGCATTCAAGTACGCTAGGGCTATAGGCTCAAAACCACACTTCATTGTAAGATTTAACAACGAGTTCCATAATTGTCGAAGTCTAAGTTATTCGAGAAGAAGAGCAGACTTTTCACAGAATCGTGCTTCGAAAAATACTTGGATGTCACATTTCCAAGTTGCATTAGCCATTTATGTCACACCATACTTGTCCGAGAAATTATAAAGGAGGAAGCGAAACCGAGGGAGCTATGGTTCGATGTTGGAGGAGTCGAGGTAAAAATGGTAGATTAGGAATTTGGTTTGATTAGTGGACTGAAGTTCGGGAATAAGGATTAGTTTATAGATTATTTGGAGAAGATAGAGGATAGGAACACGTTCAAAAAAAGTATTTTCCAGGATTAAACAAATAAAACACCTTGACATCGAGATAGTGTTTAGTAAACACAAATGGGTTGCTGCCGAAGATAAAGATGCAGTTATGATGACATAGTTACTGTTTGCGACTAGAAATTTACTCAAAAAGACAAATGACAGGATTGTGAAAAATCGGATGTTGAAACTCGCAGAATATCCAGAGCTCTTCAACCAGTTCTCATGGGGCATTGTAGCATGGGAGAAGACTCACATGATGCTGCGAACCACAATAAATGGGAGTGGTGATATAGCTGACAAATTTGCATTTAGTAAGATAAAGCAAATGCGTGTTGCATATCAAATATATGGATTGGCAATAGTTTTTCAAGTAAGTTGTGTAATATGAATGTTATGTTTTATACTAGGGGTGCTAAGTATGCTCATACATTATATGTTTATCATAGGCATGGATTTTGGAGATATGGCCTTCAGCTTGTACTTTTTTACTCATAAAGGAGACTATGTAGTGCCACGAGTTTTCAGATGGGTCTATAATGGAAAGAAAGTCCCCATCGAATGCTTAGAAAGTTTGATTAAGATAAGCGCTTATTTCATTAACACTAAATGCTATATTTTATGAGCATTCAAACATTTTATTCCTACACAGGATGGTCCTTCTCCTTCTTCTTTGACACTCCAAGTCGAAGACAAGGAAAAGGGATGTTCTTGGTATGTGCATCTTGTGAACCATGTTGAGGGAAAAGGAGAAGACTTGGACCTTTTGTTTTAAATTTACAAGATTAGAGAGGCTGAAGATGGTGAAGGAGAATTGGTAGGCCATGAAAAGGCTAGTGAAGATGATTGTGCACATTCATATGAAAGCTTCGGTGACAATATGCAGATCGATCATGGATTTGTTTTGTCACGGAGGTGGAAGGAGGATTTAGGGGGTGATGTTATTGCACAGCTAAAGGAATGATTCAACAAGGAATTGGACAAAGCTATATCAACGCATTTGGGTCAAATCACAGAGAAACTTGAAGTTTTACAATCTCAAGTGAGTGAGCTTAATCAATCTCACTCTAATCTGCTAAAGAGTTTATCAATCCAACTTCATGAAGGTGAACAATTTGGTGTAAGAGGCGAAGGAATCGCAAATCACATAGTTGTTGATTTAAATAAAAAACTGCTTAACAATGATGCTGGAGATACCCATGAAATGACTTCATTTGATCTTCAAAACATTGTTTATTATGAGGTTAATGATCTACCTTATGTATGTACATTATTGTTAACCATGAAGTTTGTTAATATTATGCATCCTAGATGCTATGATATGGACAGGATAATATTAATCCTCAATCTTCGAAACCTGAAGTGAATGTGGTCCAGATTGGCAAGGACGTTCTTGGTGAATTGGACGTTCTTGAAGTTAGATAGTTTTCTACTAAATTAAATTTAGTAATTAATATCGTTTCATATATGTCTATTCTCTCCTATCACGACGTGTTTATGTTCCACATGTTTTAACCTTCCTTATTGTCTTTAGTCATTACGTTAACTTGTCGATTCTGTCCTGTCACTACTCGTTCTTTCTATTCCTTATAATTTCTGTAACGTTGACTTGTAGATTATGTCCTGTCACAACCTGTTTCTATTCGAAATGTTTATTTTTGTTACGTGCATTGGTGGATTCTGTCTTATCACAACTTGTTTTCATTTGAAATGTTTTAACCATCCTTTTATTTTTGTTACTTTTTTGCAATATGTTTCACCTAGACTTTAATCATTTAATTCCCTTTATGTCATGATAGAATGAAATTGAAGAGTAGGATAAGGCATGTGATGTAGCTGGGGAAGATGTTGAGGATGAGTTGGTTATCAAGGTAATGATGTTTTATTTTATTTTTCACTTAAGTATGTCTTCACGGACCACATGTAACCCTATATTCATTAAGGCAACACTATTTATCTTGACTACATTGTTTTCTCATAGAGGCCGATTGGAGATGAGGTAGCGCAGGATCTTGTAGATGGAGAGAAAAAATTTAGAACAATGCGAGCAAAGTCTAAAAGGCAGAAAGCAAGTACGAGATGTCACCCTAGGCTAATCCACTAAAACTTGCCAAAGCCAAGATACCTCAAGTGAAGGAAGTACCCAAACCAAAGTTTAATGATTTTTTCAGCGAATATTGTGGATGGAAGAGAAATGCCAAGCCTGATGACCCAAGGCTTGTGTACTCTTTATGGAATCTTGATATGCGTAGTGGTTCGAATTGGTTGAGACTACCGGGAAATTAGTGGAAAATAACGTAAGCCAATGTATTCTACTTAATTATGTTGGTCCATAAACGGGCTTTTAACAACAACAGAGGGAGGGTGAATGCTTAAACTTGGTTACTTTTAAATTTTTTAAAGTTTAATTGCCAAGTTGGATTTTTATATGCGTGTTGAGTGCGAAATAAAAACGAATAAACTGCTCAGCTTTGCTGGTACAATTCATCTTCAATCTTTAGCTGAGTAAGACTTACTCAGCACAGATCGGATAACAAGCAGTATAATGAATGAGAGAGATAGATGAATGAGCTTATCACTGATCAAGCTAAATGCTTAAAGTGAGAACATCAACAACTGAGATTTATCCTATTTCAGCCCCTAGCCTACCTCCAATCCCCAGATACCATCTCCGAGCTTTAATCCACTAGCGAGTCGTTCCTTCAATAGGAGGAGAAGCCATTACAGCGGCTACACACTATTACAGATAGTACCTTTCTTTCTAACTATGGCTCAACTCAGTTTGGGTACTCTTCCCAAACTGACACTTAGATTAATATAAGAATGTGAGCTAGATTCAACTTATAGAAATGTTGAATCCTTACAATTTTAATCTAAGTAATTTCTCTCTATTACAAACAGATAAGACTTTAATGTTTGCTGATTGCTTGCGGTGGAATTTCTTTGGAAGCTTGAGTAATTTGCACAGCGTTTTAGCTCTTAGATTTTCTAGGTGATTCACCAAGTTTGAACGTCTACTCCAATCTTTTATCTATACTTTGAAGCTCTGAGAAGTAGTCATTGCAAACTTTATGATATCGCTGATTGTTCGCAAGATTTTGGCTATACTCGTTAAGAAAGGCTTATCCCCGGCAACGGCTCCAAAAACATGTTCGCTACTTTTCTACTGATAATATAAAAGTTCTTAATATGAACAGTGTTGTCAGTACCGCTTATCAAATAGAAAAATGATGATAATTGCAAGTATACAATTGCGATGTAGTTTTAAAAGATATCGATCCCACAGGGAAGGAATTCGGTTCTAAGAACCAACTAGAGTTACGGGACGAAAGAAAATATAATGATTTAAAAGTTAAGGGTTTTAAATGGTGAACAGATTAGATGTAAAGCATATACATCTCGATAACTTTAACAAACACGAATCTAGACTCCCAAATATTCAATAATTCACCGCGGAGTAACACATGAAATGACTTTTCTAAGTCTAGGGTAAACGAATTATGACACTTATAAAAACCTGGATAACAATAACACTATGCTTAGTACAGGTCACTCTCACATAGCCATATTTAGCAAGTTACCACTCCAAAAATGTTGGCTCAATAAACAACGTTATAATCACAAATCCAGTGACTATACCTAATCTTGTTAACCCCGAAATCACTCTTAAAGTTAACTCGAAAGCATATAACTTGATTAATATAAATGACACAAGACTAAATACTCATTACGACATATAGACATATCATAAACTTCAAAATAGAAAGTATAAGTAGAAAACAAAGTAAAGTTGTAAGGTATGCAAGTGAAACGTAAAGTTGACCAAACTGTATCCACTCTTTTAATGGGAGTCGTCAATTTTTGCAATCCCTGCGTCTACTTTGAATTTGTTCTCGAATAGTACAGAACCTTTGCTAGGATGCTATTCTTTGTGAATATTGAATAAATGAATGCTGAAGAATAGAAACTTTTATTGATAAGTGCTTTGCAATTATACTCATACTACAATCGCTTGAATTTGTGGAGAAATCTAGTGATCGAAACAAGAATCGAATCACCAATACATTTTTCTCACTAACACTTTGAACTAGCGAAATCTATAATTTTCACTCTCTATCTATATATACATGTTACAAATGCATACTACCATTCATTGCCCCCCACTACAAAAATGGTTGGGTTTGGGACTCTATTTATAGAGTGCGAAGGATTGCGCCTATCCAAATGAAGAGTCATGTCCATTGGCGAAGGGTTGCATCACTTCAATTTGATTGGATGCAAAGTTTCTTCCCCATCTTCAATGGAAAGACACCTTTTCATGATTGGATTGCTTCCAAAAGGTGTCTTTTCATTTAACAGTTGATGGCGGTTGATCATTCTTTTCTAGCGGTTGAAAGTTGAGAAGAGTTTACCAAAACCATCACAAGTCATGAGCATGATATAAATGTCACGATTGTGAATATTAGTTTGTAACTTTTTGTTTGTGAAGGATGACAAGTCACGACCGTGAATGGGTGTCACGATCGTGACATGTGTTTTTCTTCATGAATTTTCTTTGCAAATTTGCCGATCTTTGACAACTTTGATCCTATGCCAATTTCTTGTCTTCCACGCATATTTTTGCACCTTTTTCACTCTTTTTACATAGAATTCCATCTTTGATAATTTTACTCCCAAGATTCACCTAGTTTCTACACTTGCATAAAAAACAACTACATACCACGTGAAATCTTTTATATGAAGTATAAAATGACTTTAAACCATATCATTTTATAAGTAAAAATATCATGATAATAAGTGTAATTATACACTTATCACACCACCAAGCTTAACTTTTGCCTTGTCCTCATGGTAAACACCATAAAAGTGTATAAATTAGTGATTCAAGTTCTTACCTCATTTGGTGAAAGACTATTGTAGTGAATACCACATTCCCACGTTGCATAAAGTTCAAGTAAAAGTTCAAAAAATTTTCCACAAATTAGTAATGTGAAATTTATATAATCCAGTTGCATACCTTTGCTCTTAATGGAGGGTCAACTGAATTGTCTCTTCATATAAGCATTATATGCTTGCTCGAATATTTCCTTCTCTCAAGTATAGTATAAAGTATAAAGGAAAAAGGGAGCATGCTTTGAAAAGATTGATCTCAAGGCATTTTTAGGTAACCTAGGATGCTAAACATTCTTAGTGGTTGCATTTTACGCTCCATACCACTCTCCCTTTTGATAAGTTGTTGCATTTTATGCTCCATACCACATTTTTAGTGATTTGTACTTTGCAATCATTTTTTGTGCTATATTTTCTTTTCTTTTTTCACTCATTAAATGGTTGCAGTTTCTGCTCCGTACCATTCCTCACCTTTTGCATAACTCATTGGTTATCCTCATTTTCGTTTGATTTTTCTCTCTTTACCCTCATCCTTTATTGATCACTTTTAAAGTATTATGGCTATAGTTTTCCAACACTTTAGACATATTTAATACTTACAGGACGTATTCGAGAATAGCATATAAAACTCATAGTAAGAACACTACCAGATATTTCTCCACTACTAACTTATCGGTAGCTTTAAACTAAAACTATACAACTTATACTAATTCATGTTGCATTGAAATATATCGAAACTTACTTGGAATATTGCTTTTGAAACAAAAATTTTATTCGAAATTTACACTAACATCAAACTTGTAATACCTAACACTCACTATAACCTTGGAACATATGTTAGTATAGGATAGGTATGGATAGTGTATAAATAACATTTTAATTTTATTCATTTTTTTTGGATTTTTGGGACTTTTTTACAAATTCCCCCCCACACTAAAGAACATAATGTCCTCATTGTGAGAGATTTTAATAAAAACAAATACGAAAAATGCACAAATGAAAAGAAAATAAAAAGAAAAAGAAATTGAACCCGTTTTCAATCATCCGAACTTGAATCTAGAGGACTCAGGTTCAAAGAAATGTTGTATTGTGTAAGTTGAGGAATATCTTGTTGTATAGAAGCAATATCAAGACAAGATTTGCTGACAACATTGACAAACTTTCCTCTCCAAGTATCTTCATTGGCATGTGTACTCTCGGAGGTTTGTCATGCTTCACTACTTCCGATTTGAACTTCTTTAATGCCTTCATCGGGTTGGTTCTCTCGAGAAGTAGATTCTTTTGTTGGTCTCAGCTTCATAACCCTTACTCCATATGGTAAAAACTTAAATTTTCCTTGTTCTTCTTTGACTAATCATGCTCTCTTCATGTAAACTCCTCCCATAAAGTTGAATTTCTCTCTAGGACTATATTGGCACAATAGTTGATTCTTTGCTCCCAAAATAATTCCGCAAATTATATTCGCCCCTCCAACTCTAGCCTTTTTATGTGTAGTAAGACTAGTGATGGATTTTAACACATACATCAGAAACTTTGGCCTTAATTGCGAAATGGCACACTCCAATACAACCAAATCTTTCATCGACACTTTGGTAGTCTCGTGTCGGAAGAAAAGACTTTGAGATATAAATTTGTGAAGGTAAAGAAGATTGTTGCTCCGAATGTTCTTGTTGGACTAGTTTTTGACATCGTATTGATTCAATCCCGTCAACTTAGTCCATACATTAGTTAAATCATAATCTTCTTCCATTCTTATTTCTTCATATGTTTCTCCTAAACCAAACCACTTAATCAAATACATTAAAGTAAAATTATATTCTTCCCCTTCATTCCTAAACTTCCTTGTCAAGAAATTCCCATCCTCTTGAACAGCCACCAAAAACTCGAGGTCCCATTCCTCATTAAACGGGAAACGCATATTTACAACGTTATCAAACCAAATAGCAAAAAATATTCCTCTACTTCCGCATGAATCCCAGCATCAATCGCAAAAGTAGGATCATAGAAGAGTGTACCTTGGATATCAAAGTTCTTCATCCTTGTGTATCGCTCAACTTACTCTTCACCGTAGATGGGAAAAGGACATCCATATTTGATTTATTGATTAACGAACTTATTCTTTCCCTTGGTTGCTGCTGATTTCTTGGGAGCCATTGAAATTGAATTCAAGAGTTTGAAAGAAGGATTTGTGCTTTGACTTTTGGAAAAATAGAGAAAATTGTTTGCAAGAGATTGTAGTTGTGTAAAAGAGTGATTGATTTGTGAAAATCAATTAGGAAAAAAAAAATATATATATATATATATAGGAAATAGGGTAATTATTGCTGTTTCAACGAATATATTTGATTTGTAACCATTAGAAATAGAGAAGTTACAGCAATAATTGCTGTGAAATCGCACATGTCATGATCGTGAAGGATAGTCGCGATCGTGACTTTCTCCATACGAAAAAAGAATGTTTTAACAACTTAATTCACGAGCGTGAAACTGGTCACGATATGTTTAAAATCCAAAAAATTTGTTCTTTTCTTTTATTTCTAAAACCACACTAACTTAAAATACACACAAACAATAAAAATATACTACTATATAATACTATATAT
>CATIWQ010156720.1:0-18660 GCA_949673415.1 Euphorbia schlechtendalii
ACAGTGAAGTGTTTCTGATAACTTTTTTTTAACTTAAAAGTTAAAAATAAGACAGAAGTTAAAAGTAAGTCAGACTTACTTCTTAAAAAAGTCACTTATAAGACATAAGTGACTTTTAGAAAAGTTTTGAGAAACACCTTATTAATCCTAAATCGAATTCATTTTTGTCCGTTGCAACTTATATCTCTTTGTAATATTTATACTCACTCCCATATATAAAAAAACACAAAATTCCAACAATGTCTTTTCCTAATTAAAAGGCTATCAACAATAAGCATTTATATAATAAAATAAAGAGTAGAAAACAAATTTGAGGCGTAGTATTGGTATTGAGGGACCCTGTGAACCGATATAGCTCTGGCTTAGATTCAATTTGAAATCCACTAGAGGGGAAATGACTAGCTAACAATGACATTGGGACGTATTCAACAATAATAACAATAAAATGAAAGATAACTCAAAATACATGGAGTCAGGAGCTATGCTAGAAATAGGCACACTTAGGCGTTATCAAACCCCGAAAAATATACCATGAGCCCCAACGTAAAAATTTGACTACTTACCTCCCAAAGTCCAAATTACAAATACTAAACAAAAACATTAGTTCTTTTCTCCAAATTTTGGGTTGCACATGGTCAACAAACTATAAATTCCGAGTCAATCCCCTAACTTAAGTCTGGGCCATGTTTTCCAAAGAGAGAGACGACAAAGAATGAATGCAAGCCAACTATAGCACTTGCACTTGATAGCTATATTAAAGGGACCACTACCTTATATCTTTGTTTTTTACCTGCAATTATTCTAATTTTTCAGGGATATAATCCTATGAAATACTCCACAGAACATCATCTGCCCAGCAGACCTTGGATTGATGGTACGAGTTTACGATTCATACAATAATATTGACAGTAGATTGACACGTGTACTTACAAAAAAAAGGAAATATATTGACCCATCTGTCCCTAAAAGTAATACAGTTGTATCACATTTATTATATATAACGTGCCTAGTAGGTAAATTGTGTTATTATTGACTTTACCCATTTTACAGAGCATATCAACACGACGTCAAACTCATTTTTTACTCATCTAATAAACTATTATTGACACTAAAAATGTTAATCTAACGGCTATAAGAACATATACTCCATAAGGTTAGTTTGCTGTTTGCTACATGCAGATAAGTATTTGTTACTGAAATAGATAGAAACAAAGCAACAAAGAGAAGGGACCATTGAAAATCCTAACAAGGTTCCATTTGAAATCTCATCCAACCAATCACAATTCATTTAGTTAGATCATATTTAATCTTGTAGCCAATCATATCTCAGATAAGAGCATTTGGTGACCCAGAAAGGGCAATCAACCAAGCAAACGCACCAAAAGTGCAATATGGGCGTAAGAGTAACCAGTGTTATTGAAACCGTACCGGCCGGTTCAACCGGTAAAACCGGGTACCGGCCAAGCATACTGTCAATTTGAAATACTTCACCGGTTTTGAAGAAAACCGCATACTACCAGTTCATACCGTTAAAATACCGGTATACCACTAAATCGGTTAAACCGGTATTTAAAAATAACTTTTCAAACTTTAGTTTAAAAATTTCTCGTTTAAGTTCTTTGCTTTTATCGCTACGTTTCCTTTCAAAATCAAAATAAACAAAGTAAAATCCTAGAATTGATAAAGATTTTTTAGAATTAAAATTTGAAAATTTGTTAAGGATATTTATTATTTAAATACTATATTATTTTGAAAAAAATCATTAATCCGGTATTACCACTTATAATACCAGTCATACCACGTACCATTAGCTTCACCGGTATTGTGCCCGGTTGAGAGTAACCCCACCTCCATTAAAGCTCACAAATTGTGGGTCTCACATCTACAAGGACATTGCCCATTTGCCCCACTGAAATATTGTTATTATACTAAATGGTCCCTTTAAATAAATTAAACAGCACCTCTTTAGTCCTTGTAACGGCCACTTCCTTTTGTTAGTTAGTTTATGTACTAGCTATCTTTTCACTGAAAAATTCTTCTCCCATTTTTACTTCAACTTTATTCTATCAATGATCAGTGAAAGAAAGACGGCCAACGCCCTGTCGGGGAAGACTGCCCGCCCTTGCGATGGCTGCTCAAGGAGGAGGGCGCGGTGGTTTTGCGTGGCGGACGATGCTTTTCTTTGCCAACCTTGCGACGAATCGGTTCACTCAGCCAATCCATTGGCTGGTCGCCACGAAAGGGTACGCTTGGAAACAGCATCGTTTAAGCCGAACGATTCATCTTCTTCTTTGGCGTCGCCAACATGGCACCAAGGGTTCACTAAAAAGGTGAGAACCCCAAGGCGTTACAAGTCCAATCCACGACTAATCAAAGATGAAGAGAAGAAGAAAGTAGCAGCCATGAGGGATAGCAATCCACTTCCTCTAGTGCCCGAACTCGGCAAGGAAGAATCGGATCGGGACGAGGATGAATTTGATTTGATATTTAGGGTTCCAGTGTTTGACCCTTTCGCGGCAGAGCTAAGCACCGATCACTATATGTTGAAGCCTGAAATCAAAGTCCGAAAGGAGGAGGAAAGATGCATGGTTAATGATATTGGTGAACACGAAAAATGCGATGATTTGGATGGTTTGCATGGATTCTTACCTTCAGAAGTTGATCTTGGTGAGTTTGCTGCAGATGTCGAAAACCTTTTGGGGAAAGGGCTGGATGACGATTACATGAACGACTTCGACATGTTAGACTGCAAAGAAGAAGGCGATAACGATGATGACGAAAAGTACGTTTCGAATGTGGACAAGAAGGTGAAGGATGAACAAGAAATGGAAGAAGTCAATATGGGGTGTCAATTGGATCAAGTTTTCGATATGGGAAGAGATCAGTCGTTGGAGTGGAATTTCGACTACGAATCACCAGTTGTAACAAGAGAAGATGAGGATGAAGAAGAGAAAAGGGTTGTTGGTGACGGAATGGTGAAAAATGGACAGAAGAAAAGAGAATTTTTGTTAAGGTTAAATTATGAAGGCATTATGAATGCTTGGGCTGGCCAAGGCTCGCCATGGACTACAGGAAACCGTCCTCAACTCAACCCGGATGATTGCTTGCCTCACTCCATGGTAATTCACACTTTTCTCTCCTAGCCCTACCTAACAATACATTATTATGTCGTTGACTATATGTTAAAGAATCGTCTCAAATCTAATTATGTCCTTTTTTGTCGTTCATGTTAGTAGGTTTCATTTAAACAATATTTTGATCTTGTTAAGAATTTGGTACATAAATTTGCCATGACACACATTTTAGTGTAGTGTCTAGTTTCACGTCTAGTACTTGTGACTTGGACCCGTGAGTAGGGGATGTTTGAGAAATGTCTAAATCTTTCATGCGATTTGATTTAATGAAAGTTTTTGTTGGTAATAATGTGTAGGATGGATGGGGTAAGGATGGTTACAATCCAAATCCATATGGAAGATTAATGGGAAACAACGGAGCAAGAGAAGCAAGAGTGTTAAGGTATAAAGAGAAGAGAAGGACTAGGTTGTTTTCTAAGAAAATTAGGTACCAAGTTAGGAAACAGAATGCAGAAAAGAGACCAAGAATGAAAGGACGGTTTGTTAAGAGGACGTCATTCATGTCAACTGCTGGTTAAGATCTGTTGCCACATTATAAACGAGAGACATACGTGTAAGAAAACACCGAAATGAGGACAACAAGTTTTAATCTGTCACCTTCTACTAATTTTCCTTAGCATCAACAAATCACTACGTTAACTACATATTCTATGCTTAGTTGTACCATGTTAAATTGCTTCTTCTTTTTTGGCAACTACATGGAATACTTTTGTTATTTAAATTTCTTTTAAATTCTGCTAAATTTGGAGGTAACTTAGACGGTTACCTTTTTTTTCTCCCTCTTGACTATTATGTAATTAGTGTGTAAATGAGTCTTTTTAGTGGTTGAAGAGGGAGATTAGTTGTTGTATGATCTTGTTAAACTCTGCTTTTAACAAACATATATTTATATATATACTTCAAATTTCACTTTTTTTATACTTCGGTTATTATTTGTTCAAATATATGATATATATTGTTACCTGTAAACTACAAAAATTGAGAATGAAACCCACAATTCAACTAAGTAATAGCAAAACTATAACGTTGAGAAGAAACATACAAGCACTTGAATTATACCATAAATTTGAATCTAAATTTGAAACTGGGTAATAAAATATGGATTGCTATTATTCTGAATGGGGCCCCAGTCTATCAATGTGTTGTGGTGAAGGATTTTTCGTACTTTCACTTTATGTCATGATATTTTGATATTTTGGTATTACTTTTCATCTGCTGTTTCAACAAATTGTTCTCAACAACATTTCATAGAAATACATATATTGGTTTTGAACAATATATTTTGATCATTCACATTATTTAATTAGCAATTTTCTTATTTGTTTTTTTTTCCAAAATCAACCATGTCACTTATAGGAAAAGCTTAAAAATAGAAGTTTTCAAGAAAGCATGTTGAGAAAGCACAGTCAAACTGACCTTAGGTTTGTAGTTCAAATTGAGGAACTCACCCAGACGACTAGTCTAATGGGCAACGATCCTAATGAACAAGGAAGCCCATTTAAACTTTAACCCACATCAGTTGACATTTAACAACCATTTTTCATCATATCATATATTAGTGTTCAATGGGAGGGAATCTAAAAGTTAAGAGACTGAACAAGGAACGAAATTCAAGGAATGCGTTAAGGAAATGTAAACTTAGGCATGGTCGGGATGGAGTCTAGCTGAAAAAACTGGTAGCTTGGACTATTATTAACTTATAAAAAATGATTTGATTTAATGAATTGGGCCAGATTTCTATAGATAATATAATTCTGATTTGTGATTTGAAAATATAAGAATTTTTATTTATTTTAAATGCTTAAATTGAAAATAATTGCACATTATAATACATAACTTTACGAATTTTATGAAATTTATTTGTAAGTTCTATTTTTTTGCTTATGCCGAAGCACAAGTATTCACTTTTATGAAATTACCTGTAAATTAATTTAAATTTATTAGTATCCAAACTTAAAAAAAGTTTCAGCAGTTCAATATATACATATTTGTTTGGTTTTGTTACGAAATTAAATCCATTCCTTACAATATTAAGTTCACCAACGACTTGAAAGTACCCAAGCTCATCTTGCAGGGGGTGGACTGAAATGGGCCCGTGGACCTTTGTCCAGTTCTTCTTTCACAATGACCTTTTATGATTACTACAAGAAATCCTTTAATCAGGAACATTTAGAAAACAAGTCATCATTTTTCTGGTATTGCATTGTGATTCTAAATAAGCCAAGTAAAGGACAAAAAGGCTCTTTATCCAACACGGTCAATTCTCTTATAAAATTGTGTGCAAGTAAGAAAAAAGACAAATGATATTGGAACAGTATGTTGACCAAGAAATGAAGCAAATGTGCTTAGTGAAATAGAAGGAAATAGTACTATTAGTACTATCTTCATTTTCCCAAATACTCGTAAACGTGAAAAACAATTCAGAATCAGAATCAGAATCAGAATCAGAATCCAAGTCAACACGACAAGACTGACCATTTTTTCTTCCTCGTAACTCAAACCACTTCACTCTATCTGCATCTTTCTACTCTTTTGGAGTTTACCGAATT
The DNA here is from genome assembly GCA_949673415.1 of Euphorbia schlechtendalii. NCBI lineage: Eukaryota > Viridiplantae > Streptophyta > Magnoliopsida > Malpighiales > Euphorbiaceae > Euphorbia > Euphorbia schlechtendalii. The sequence goes on from CATIWQ010156720.1 coordinate 5,684, forward strand.
CTAGCAAAGTTTTCACTTCTTTTTATGTCTTTGCTTTGCTTTTCTAAAGACAAGGTTACATTAAGCAAATTAAAAGACCTTAGTGATTAGTTAACACATCAAATTATATACTTTGAGACTCTTTAAAACTCTCTGATGGGAAAGTCTTGGTGAAAAATTTCTCTTCAAAATCCATATTTTTCAAAAATAAAAAATTAAAGAATAATTATGGTAAAATGATTACACGTGCTATCTACATGATTGGAAATAAATAAATTGAGTTATCATTTAGCTATACAAGATGAAGGGAAACGACAAAATACTTAATTTGTTGCTAAATGCTAATTGCAGTAAAATGCAATTACTTTGATGACGATTAAAGAAAATTAAAGTTGAGTTATAAAATTGTTTCTAGTTGTTTAAGTTAATATATTCAAGAATGTATTGATATAACACAGCATATATTATAGAGAAACTATCTGAAAATGTGTTGCCAACTTTAAACTAATTTATCAAAATTAAATAATAATATTAACAATGTCATATTATATGACAACTGTTTATAAATTGCATTTTGGTATCAAAAGAGCGGGTCAAGTTAGAAACATCTATATATCTTCCAAATAGAACTTATAATTTACAATTTTTACAAACCTCAAAGTGAGTAAATTATATAAATTTCTTCTGAAAATAGAGAAAATAGAATTAAATCAAATATTATAATTTATTTATATCATTACTTATTTGCGTTTTCCCACATTTCTACATTACAAGAAAACAAATCAATCTAATTAAGAATGAAATGTTGAAATTAAAAAAATGAGAAACTAAAATTTTGGTTGATAGTTACATGTTTTATTCTTCTTATTATGTGTATATTTTTTTTAAAAAAAATTATATTGGTAAAATGTTTCTTTAATGAACAAGCAGAATGTTAGAGAAGGAGAAAAAACATTCTATCTTGTGACCCCTAATTAGTTCAAGATTAAATTTTTCTGTAGCTTAGTAAAGGCAATGAAAGAGATGTTGGTAGTGTGAGATCATTGTATTGAATATTTGCATGGATCAATTAGTGTGTTCTAGCAATGTTTGTAATTTTTTTTTATGGAAATAAATGTTCATTAGTGTGTTAACATTAATTTTCATGTTAAGTATATCAAGCTTGTTTAATTAATATATGATTTCCCATGTTCCTTTCGTTTACACTAGCTGACCTGCTGTGAAACTACAAATAAACAAGGAAAAAATCACTCGTACCACGGCTCGGTTTGAATTTATGACCTCCTATAATCACAGGTTAGCGTTGAACCATCTAAGTTTAACTTTTTTTCGTTTATACACTCATATTTCTAACATGGAAAAATAGTCATATGTCCAAAAAGTATTTTTACAACAAACATGAAATATTTTCAGTTTACCACTTTTTAAGTTTTTCTTTCAGTTTTACGTAATGTATATACCTTTCTTATACATGGTATACGTTTTACAAAAGGATCTTTTATACTAGTCTTATACATGCCATAAGACCTCTTTTTATCGACATTAGAATTATTATATCACTCATATATCTCAAATAAGACCTTTTTGTGAATAAATTTGTTTAAATGACTGTTAAAAGAGCTTTTATACTACTTTTATACAACTTTGCTTTGTTTTAAAATTTTCTTGTAAAAGCAAAAAAATTAACATAAAATTGAAAATATTATTTTTAAAAATGTGTTTTTTAAAATTGTATATTAGAATGACCTATAACAAAATTTGAAAATCTTGTAAACATGGAAAACACCCTTCCTAAAAAACATGATTAAAAGTTTTTGTTATAAACTTGCAACTAAAACATGTTACTATGAGCGAGCTTTAACCTCTGTTTTAAAAGGTGATCAAAACGGTCATCTAGACGAAATTTTTCAGAACACTTTCACTATTTTATATAATTTAAAAATATTGTCAAAATCCAAAAATGTCACTAAAGACCAGACTAGTGTCATCAAATACAAAAACAAGTATTGTCAAAGCCCATAAAAATGTTGCTACATGAATTTTTATATAAAAATTTATGTGTTAGTTAAATTTATATTGTAATTCATTAATAAATATTAATAATTTTAAAATATTAACCCACTTAGTCCACGCCTAGTCCTCGATAAATCCTCACCTGGACTTCCAGAAACTCTAACCGTCTGACTAGCGCCTAGCGCCCACTCGCTTTAAGATTCGTTATCTGCTTTTTGCAAGTTTTTTTCTAAAAAAGTACGTAAAATATATATTTTTTAGATAAGCAAACAACAAAGCCAAGCATATCCTATTTGTACTTAATTTAATTATTTTTCGCTAATATGCAGCTCCCTCTGTGGCTGCCATATTTCCCTTTAGTTTTCATTTGGCTTTTAAATATAAATTGCCACCCACGTTTATTTTAATAATAATATTGATCATGGAGTTGTACGTTTTCTCTGGCTTTGAACTATTTTATTATTTGATTATTTGAAACACATTTGGATGAAGTCGACCCATGCACCAATTCTAGGAATTAAATCAACACTATTATATTCCAAAAATAATTCTAATTTAAAACTGGTCACGCAATCATAAACGAAAGCTAAGTTGTCAGGTTCCACACGTCTATGTATTGTATATAAAAAAATCGAATCTAATAAAATGTATTAAGGTAGTTAACTGAGTCAGCAAAAGGGAGCTTAATAATTCCCATTAGTAATAAAGAACAAATGCTTGAAAGCATCTGCATTGCCTTAGACATGTATAACTATAAGCATTTTGTCGCTAGCTACAAAATGTAAAATCCTAAAATTACATTACACATGAACATATTGTTCATGCTAAATTTTTCTGACAAAGAAGGCCTTCCAAGAGTTTTAATGGTGTTTTGAGAAATTTTGAACAATTCAATATTTTCTTTCACCAAACCATAATAATTTTGAGTGGTTGATTACAACAATTATACAATTGCTTTCAGTTGTTTAAGGAATACAAAAATTTACCAAGCAGCAAATGCAACAACCAACAAATAGTAACACAAGCATTGATTTGGAATAATATCAGGTTAGAGAGGCTAACTATGTAATAATAATAATGTTACAATAGAGAGAGTGTTCGTCATCAAAAGACAAAAAGTGAATAAATAATTAAAAATAAAAGGTGAGCGATGGAGAATTGTACGTAAGGCAAGTTTTAGAGGAAAAAGAAATAAAAGATACAGGCAAGTCCTAATTGGGGCCGACTATATATACCGACGCACAAGAGAGAGGGGGATATGATCATATGAAGAGACGAAAAGGAAACAGAAAGAGAAGGGAAGGGAAGGGAAGGGAAGGAGCTCCTTTCAGTTCAATAAGAAGGGGGATAAGAAAGGGGCTAAGAGCTGCCATCTCATGCATTCTGCCTTTATTAAATAATCATCAAACGTTGTTATTAATTAAAGCCAAGGTGCATGGTGTGGGAGCAACTCCTTCCCCTTCTTTCCCCATCCATTGGACTGAAGGGAGCTCCTCCCGCTTTATTATTTATTATTGCCCTTCTTTTTTTCTCTTTTTATCTGCAGTTTTTCTATTAACTGGATCCAACAGGATTTGTTTTACGTTTATTATTTGTTTTTCATGTTTTCAAAACAGCATCAACTCAGCCGCTTGCTTGGACTTTTGGGAGCGTTGTTTGTTCACCTGGATCCATGGCAGATCATGATCATCACTGTCCAAGTCACCAAAGGAAAATCGGAATGTATGTCTCATTCAATATAGTATACCGAAACATTTGTTTCTCTTGTCTTGTTTTTTTTTTTTTTTTGCAGGAAGTGAAGATAGTTTTGATGGCGACAACTTGACAAAGGCGACAAGTAATGCTTCTAATTGAAGACCAATGACATACGCGTATTTTGCAATCGTTTTCTTTTATTCTCTTCAAGTTTTATGTCTGAATTTCTCGGTGATGATTTGTAACAGTAGTACACAATGTATCTGTCAATAGATTGTACATAGGCCTCCGATTAAATTTAGGTTAACAACTGTTTTTTTAAAATTAAGACTGATATATTACTGGTTAACTCTTTTCTGTTGCATATTAGCCTTGTTCTCTTACAGAAATAAGTTTAGTAGTTCTTACAAGTAAAAGAACAAGTCCATAATGGGCAGCATAATTTGGCTTGTTTAGAAACTCTCTGAATCCTAAACACCAAAAAATAATGTAAATGAACCAAATATATGATTGAGAAAACGACAAACTTTTGGAGAAGAAGCTCGAAAGATAATTGATTTGTCATAGTTTGTACCAAATGGGTACACTACTCGCGTGCAGGCAGGTGCATGACGTCACTTTTGTATATAACCAACCTTTGGAACCTCTCCCAACGCTGTCTAAACACAGATTCCAACTATAGCTTTTTTCTTCACTTAACCATTCCAAGCAGAGCGGATTCATGATTAAGTATAATCAATAGGATGAATGAAAAGAAATTGAACAAACAGACCTTTTGACCTAAAATGACTAAACTGTTGCCAGAGAGATTTTATAACAACTTCATATAGTTAGTGGAGTTCAAGAGACGTTCGAAATTATTCAAATTCAATTAGATTATGAGGCCTAGCACTCAACTAAAATATAGTGTTATTTTTCCAAATTCGTAATAATTTCAAAACCAAATACACACGTCAGTTCTGATAAAGCAAGCCCCCTAAAAATTACATTTATTACACATCAACTAATATTTGAAGATTACCCTTTTTTCTAAACGTTGGTGCTTGAATGAAGTATAAATGTAAAATTGGCAGGATTTGAACCTATTAACACAGAGAAGTCCACTTACCTGTCATTTTAGACTTCTAAATTGACATTTCCATGTTACAAACCATCACAACAGGAATCACATACTGACATACACCTAACAGTTAATCCTCTAATTTCAACTCAAAATATCATTAGTCTATTCAAGAGTCAGCTCAACGAGTAATTTTTTATTCTTAAAAGCATATTCCCAGCCAAGATAATCAAAACTATTGCTGTTGCTGCTATCTATATACCTGCTTTTACATGCAAACTTATTAAATTATTATACGTAAGATACCAAGATGAATTCAAGTATATCCCTTTCCCCTTCGCCATCAAAGGATTAAATCAACTTACGAGTATGACACTGTTCTAATCACTTTTAAAACCTACCAAGTAAAAAGCAAATACAGATCAATACTATTAAGCTAGCCACCATCCAAATACCATATGCTACCAACAAGTAGCAATATCTGTGTTGTATACACTCTGTAGTTTCAACTTCTTTCAATCAGATTAAAAGCTATGTCAGACAAGTTTTTATGATCCAATAATCCAATAAACTTCAATTTCAATTTGATAGAACTTCTAAATAATTCTCTAGAGCATATTTTTGCAAATACTGGATCTCCTTACTATTGCTTCAGGTAAGCATCAACATGCTAGTATATTCATATCGCAAAATTCTAACTGAAGTCTCACAAACACATAGTATCAGAATTCCGGAAGTACTAGACAGAAAGAAAGTCTCACAAGTTGCCTCATTCTTAAGTCACCTTTCGAAGACACTGTTATTTCATACGTCTACATGCCATTTTAACTAAATTGTTTTAAAGCCAATTGTTGATAAGGCAGAAGAGTTGTAAAAGATTGGAATCTTACCATGGGCCCTCTGGTCCTAAATTAAAGAAAAATTCCAACCAGTCTTTCTCATCTACAAAATCAGCAATTTTGTGAGGGCACAAATCATAATTGAGCACAAAATGTACACGAGACTGACAGTAAAAATATTTCATTATTTGGTATTCATTTATTGGCCCCGTCCAAATCATTTAGACGTCAATATCAAATATGATTAATAATATCAAAAGGCAATATTCCTGGCCCCTGCATGTCACAAGAAAGAGAAGAAAAGACCACGAAAGATGGCCAACCAAGATAAAGCAACTTAACAACAGCTAATACAAACACGTTCCATCTTCCCTTTAACTTCCAGTAAACATCTCCTAATTTCCGTAACCTGCATGAAAGGAAGAAAACTTATTTTCAGGAGTTCGTCTATATGCATTGATAAACATACCATGGTAAAAAATTATGTGTTTGCGAGTAAAGTGATTTATTTCAAAGTCAGGACAATTAAGTTTTAATTTAAGATTTATTCTTGCATTATTAACAATAACCAATTTACAAACCCATTTCACATTCAAATGACTGTCAACCTTAGCATTATAATAATTAAAAACAGTGTGAAGAAAATGACACCAAACATATATTATACAATGAAATAAGTGACTACAATAGCAAACAATATATCAGTTTACACCCGCTTCCATTAAATTGAAGGTAGAAAAGTAAATATGTTATAATTATGAAAAAAGCTTTCTATTAGAGAAATCTGAAATCTTATTATTCTCGATTCTGAAAACTACTGCACAAGTCTAAATTAAGCTTAGGTGACTATATCTCCCTATGTCTGCAGAACTCGGGTCCAATTAAACCAAAAAGCTAATCGACACATACCAATTTGTTATCCTAAATATAACACATACCCCAACCCCTGTTGCGCCTTCTGAGTGAACAAAACTTTGCAGCCCACGGCCAAATTCAATTTAGCTAAGCAACAATGCTACTACAATAGTTAATGGCTATTCGTAAAAATAAAAGATTTAGAGATTCAGAAACTATCAACTAACTTACAATTTACCAATAAACAGTTTCCAAAAAACGCCTTAATATTTAAAAGAACACGCCATTCATAATCTTCAAACATTAAAAAGATATCAGTGCAGTCAATTTTCTCTAAAGTAATGCTTTTTTTTAAAGACTAATAATCAATGGACAATGTTCCTTTGATAATTGCCTGGTAAGAAGCCTCCATAACAATCCAGTCCATAATGAGGATGCTAGGCCTGCATTGGATCAACTCTCTCATGGCCCAAGAATTTTAAGTCCAAAGGAAGAACCGAAGAAGGGTAAAACACGTTCCTAGGGGGCATTGGTAGTCAGGGCGCTGCTGCTATAGGATAAGAAGAATGCTATTGAAATGCTTTTAATTCAATACAAAGAAAGGGGTTATAAGCTCGAATTTAAACTTAAACATGTGAAAAACTGAATTTGAGTTTTCTCCAAAATAGATCAACAACAACAACCACAAAGTCCTTACCCCACATTGAGTGGGGTTGGCTATATGGATCCTCTAACACCATGAATTTCCATCCATGACCGTATGCTAAACAATTGTATGCCTTTATCCAAAACATAAGCATCAATAATTTTTCCATGATCAATTATATGCTGGTAAGTATTCTGCGTTAGAATGAAAATTGTGATGTTTAGTTCTTCAGTACAGTTTAGTAGTGAAAATACACACACACACGTGTGTGTGTAATAAAGTAAGCATGCATCTTGAAAATTACAACAAACTAATAATCACAAATAAATTTCATTTCTCAATAGGTCATCTTAGTTCAATATCAATAGGAGATCAACGTGCATTGGTTAAGATATAATGTGTTGATGTAATCAAGAAGTTGAAATAACATGGGAAATGAGAAATATAATAATGATATGCATAGAAAAAAAGACATCACAAGGCATTGGCATTTCTAAATTATGTGATGGAATGAAGTAGCAAAAAAGCAAGCCAATTGAGTTCAACCAAGAATGCAGATTTATTGAAGTGTTAACCCAAAACCTATTTTTTTGAGTGATGATAGTTGGTTGGAACATTATTGTTCATATTTACAGCTCTAATTGGTAGAAATTTTATAGAATTGGGACATTTCCTAATATATTTAGAATTCATCTCTCTCATTTCAATGTTTGTTTGATTATTTCTATATTCTAAAAAAGATTTCTTTATTTTCCAAATCAGTAAAAACCCTTCTACATAACATTTTAATTGAGGCGCTCGCCTAAGCGCCTCAATCTTCTCCTAAGACGCTTGCCTAGGCGGCGCCTCCTTGAAGGTGTGGCGCCCCGACACTGGTGAGGCACTCTGGCATCGCCTTGCTCGAGCGCCTCATTGCCTTTTAAAAACACTGGTCGGGCGGCTAGAGCATCTGGGGGCCTAGGCGAGGATTAATCAGGGCTAGGTGAGGAAGAGGCGGATAAGTATTTTTGGCTTCTAGTATTTGTTAATGCATTAGAATAATAAATTTTACTAAGACATAAATTTTTATATAATGAAATTAAAAATTCATGTACAACACTTTTTTGGGATTTGGCAACATGTTTCTTGGCTTTGGCGACATTTTACGCCTTGACCGCCTAATTATATAAAATCGTGGAGGTGTTCCAAAAACCGCGGCCGCCTTTTAAAACAGAGTTGCAAAGAAAGGATTGACATAAGGTCAGAATCTTATAAATAAGTCGGTGTAAAATAAGGTACACTTTACATATTAGGCAATGCATATTTCACAATCAATTGAAAAGTTCACTTATGTTAGTTGGAGCGTAATGATATAAAACTCCTCATAGGTGTAATTGTCATGGTAAACTTACGTGCAACTTAAAGGAACTCTAGAGTTTCATTCTTAAATAAAGAAAAAAAAATCTCCTATTCTCACAATCAAAAACTTTTCAAGTGTTTGGCTTTCATCTAGTAAAGCCAGTTAATGAATTGTTTGATTATAAGTAAGATAAGTGTGGAGCTTAATCTAACCACCACAGCATCACCCAATTGAATAAATAATGTTATTCATGAAACTACCAATTGGGAACCTTTAAAAACTATTCCAACGTCCAGGTAGCTACTTGTTTTATATCAAAAACAATACAATGTTCTTAAATAAAGCTATATGTTCTCTAAGTTGAAGTTCATTAATGGGATGTAAATAAGTTGCAAAATGAGCATCATCCCACTCGAGGAATTATTACTTATTAGGCACAAAAAACGTTTACTTTCTCCACCTCACCAAATATTTCAAATAATAGCATTGCTTGATCCTAAGTGCGAATAGATCATTTTACTAAACTACATGTTTTTATTATGACCACTGCTAATCAGTCCCTTATTATCTCTACAATTCTCACTTTTAAATCCAATACAGCCCATATGCTACTATGCTTTTTACTAAATTTTCCTTCTTTTTTCCTCTATCTACCATATTTCCAGCATATATCTCCCTATAAGATTTGTTTTCAAAACAATTGATTTGTTACCCCATTTCCCACCCTTCTTACCTTCTAGTACTCCAATTGCAGCCCAGTTGTCAATCACAGATTTCTTACCAATTACTAATACATGCATATGAGCATCATTTACTTGATTAGTACTTCATTTCTACGTGCCCTTAACTCGAGCAATTAAGATGTCTTTAGCGCAGATTTCCCTCTTGCACTTTTGATCTGATTAAGCATGTAAACTCTTAAATATTAACATTTCCATCTCAAAAACCTGAACTCATGTTATATTTGGAATTTCCCGCGTCCGTTTCTGTTTCAATTTCCATTCCCGTTTGCGTGCTACATAGGATCAAACTGTCATCTAATTATAATAAGTACGTGAAACTGCAATATGTTTTCCTATTTTTGAACACCTATATGAGATATAGAGTTTTTCTAATAAAAGTTTGAGCATGTTTAGAACTACAACAATCCTATAGCTCGGTTGGAAGTTAATCATGAGAGTAAAGGGCACTGAACAAATAAGATGACATGGCCATCAGTCATTAACCATCAAACCACTGTTAATGGCTAATATCGTGGCACCTAAAACCATCAACAATAACTGATGCATTAATAGGAAGCGATTATCCACTATTTCTTCTAAAAAACCTAACATTAAATTAAAAAATGGATAAACTAAACTTATTATAGTTAATCTGGAACAGACATAATTGATCATCATCGCGGCATATGCTTGTAGAAGAAGAACAAAAAATGACAGCTCCAATACATTTCATAACAATTCAAAGACCTAAAAATACCTGAATATAAGTCGGACAGACAGTTTATTCAGACTCAGCAGCCTCCACCTTGGGACCTAATTCAGAAAATGAATCAATTAGGGATACTAAAAGAAAAAGTTTAATCTGTACCAAAATAGAAAAAAAAGTACCGTGGAGAGAGGGAGGGCGATGGTCCTTGCCCCAGCCAATGCCGCGAGTGGAATCGAGGTACTGCTGAACGAGGTGGCGACACTTCTGGAGGTGGTTGATGCCTTCGATACGGTAGCACCAGCGGAGCTTCTCCCTCAAGATCTTGGATTTCTCAATGTCGATCCATTTCTCCCTGACGATGTGCTCCCTCATCTCGAGCATCGCAACGGGATCCTTGTAGGGATTGGAAGCATCGAAGTCATCCGGCGCCAATTCCTCGAACTCTGCTACTCCCTTCTTCCTCCCCATTTTTCTTTTTCTTTCTCCAATTCTCTACACGCCCGGTATTGTATCTCTCCTGATTTTGGAGGGTTGGGCCGGACCGTAAATGTCCTCTAAAAAGCAGACTTTATAATTTCCCTCTCACCATCATTTTTTCTATTTTTCATTTTTAAATTTCATTTTAAAAAATTTAGAATTTTTTTTTTCAAGCATTTTTTTATTTTCCATTTTCTAAATCAAATTTACTATAAAATAATAATATTTTATTATTAAACTAACGAAAAGAATAACAAAATAAAAACTGAAAATAATGAAAAAGTAAATGGTAATACTATTTTATTCAATTCTCAAAAAATAATAATATTTTATTCAATCCCTCAAAATGGGGAACGGATCATTCCCTATACATGGAAAACTCATTTTAAGGATATACTATATGGGGAATGATTAGACTTTACCGTTCCCCATATTCACTCCCCATTCTAAGGAATTCATCAAAATTATGAACCATTGAAGTTGCCATAATACTCAGAATTAGTTCTCTTCTTTAATTATTGTGAATATTACTCTGTAAACTTTTTTATTACACGACTTCATATTTATTTGTTCGTTTAATTTTTTTTTCTTCGTGATGATATGATTCTTTTGATTTATTTTGAGGATCTGAGGTATATAATGTAACAAATTGTAAATTTGATGTTACATTTAAGGATGACAATATCAATGTTATCTAAACTGGATCGAACATCGAACCAGTAAAGTAAATGATTCACGTTTTTATCGGTTCGACGGGGTTCAACTGTGATTCAACATTTATTTATTTTTATATGTAAATATTTAAATAAATATATATAAAATTATGCACTCACTAATATAAATTTTAATTAAACAAATAACTCACTAAAATGATAACACATTTATAAAGTAAATATAAAAAAATAATAATATATTTTTTATCTCTTATTAATTTTAAATAATATTTTAACAATATAATTCAACAAATATTTTAATAGAATTATGACACATTTACTATGATTAATGATTTTTAAGAAAAAAATTAAAAATTTAAAATACTAATAATATCTATTCTATTAAAATAAGTAATAAATTAAACTAATTGATTTTCTACCTTCAAAAAATCAAAAACAGTAAATATAAAATTAAATGATTTACATGATAATAAAAACAATCGGGATTTTTCCGGTTCATTGGTTCACTGATTTTTTCCGTTTCGAACCAGTTAAAAATGGTTTTATATAAAACCGTTATTTGTATTCAACCAGATTCATTACCGGTTCTCGGTTAAACCGGTTAAACCAGCTGGTCCGGTCCGGTTTCAATAACAATGGACAATATGATGGACAATGCCCGAAAATTGTACAAATTCAAACTGATGTGTGCAAGAATAAGGGAGTTACTACGCGTCGCCTGTTTTTACTTCGCGTCGCCCATCCAAAAGATAAAAATACCCCCGAAGCAAAAAAAAAAATTTTTTCACCCCTCGCCGAATTGTCAATTCCGGCGACTGTATAATGGTCGGCCGGATTTTCCGGCCAGCCCAGTTGCCGGCCGAAATAAAATTCCGGCCGAACCATATTATGGCCGAAATAAAATTTCGGCCAATATTGTGGTTCCGGCCAGCTTGACAGATGGCCGGAATTTTATTCCGGCCGGCCATGTGGCTGGCCGGAATAAAATTCCGGCCAACCACATTATTGGCCGAAATTTTATTTCGGCCATAATATGGTTTAGCCGGAATTTTATTCCGGCCAGTTTAACACTTGGCCGGAATACAATTCCGGCCAGCTATTTGGCTGGCCGGAATACAATTTCGGCCAGCCACTTTACTGGCCGGAATAAAATTCCGGCCAACTGTTAAGCTGGCCGGAATAAAATTCCGGCCCGGCCAGCCAAATGGCCCCGGAATAAAATTCCGGCCATAATATGGTTCGGCCGGAATTTTATTCCGGCCAGCCTCCTGGCCGGTCGGAATAAAATTCCGGCAATGTGTAAAACTGGCCGGAATTTTATGCCGACCAGGCTAAGGGAGGGAAAAAATTTTATTTCTGAAATTTTAACTGAAAATATAAAATTTGACTACGGAAATATATTTTTTGACTGATAAATTCCATGAATGCAATAAAATACAAAGTTCATAATATTAAAATATAAGTACAAATTTCAGTACCAAAATGTTAAACAACAATAATAATGCAATTACAAGAACAATTAAAATTAAGTACCAAAATGTTTAAAAAAACAAATTGTCAGAAATTATATAAAATAAAATATACATAATGAATCACTGTGATTCATTCCATCTCCTCATCAATCCTTCAAATTCTGTCACCATTTCGTTATACTCCGGATGACCATTTGCACCCATTATTATAACCGACTTTCGATAACCATCTACAAATCGGTTCACCCACTGCAAGAACATTTACAATACAAAACAATTATTACTTAACTGTAAAAAAAATTAAATAATTTGTAAACGAATAAAATTACTTACGTAATCACTGTTAGATTGACGTCGTCCAACATCATTTCTCTCCACGTTGATAAGGTAAGGATGTGAATGTTGCTCATACCACCTAAGGTACTCAGGAGTAGATGCACCTGGGTCTTGATCAGCAACCTGAAAATGTGCAACAGACATACAACCCATTATTGGAA
>CATIWQ010156743.1:0-25428 GCA_949673415.1 Euphorbia schlechtendalii
ATATCGTGTATAATCACTGGATCTGTGATATAACACTGTTTAGTGAGCCAACATTTTTGGAATGGTAACTTGCTAAATGTGGCTATGTGAGAGCGATCGGTACTAAGCATAGTATTGATGTTGTCCAGGTTTATGTAATTATCTTAATTCGTTTGTGCTAGGTTTAGAAAAGTCATTTCATGTGTTGCTCTGCGGTGAATAATTGAACTTCTGAGTGTTTTGAACCGAGTCTGTTAGATTAATTTAGTGAATCGTAACATCTTTTGTTAAACTTGCATGTTTTCTTTGCTATCCTTATTTCATAGGGAAAATCTATATATTTAGATTCTCTAATCTTTCATATCTATATTAACTCATTCTTCATTTTAACCCTCTTATCCAAAATTATCAATACATGTTATTTTCTTTATCCTTTTTCCCTATTTGATCTTTAGAGCTAGTCTTTCCCTGTGGGATCGATATCTTTTAAAACTACATCGCAACTATATACTTGCAGTTATCATCATTTTTCTATTTGATAAGAGGTAATGACAACTCCTATACTTTACATGAACAAGTTTTTGGCATCATTAATAAATAGCCAAACTCTTTGTGTAAAATTTATTAAACTTATTAGTAGAAAAGTGGCGAACAAGTTTTTGGCGCCGTTGCCGAGGAAGGCAAGTGCGTTCTAGAGATCGAAATTTCCAGGGAAGGTAATTGTGTTCTAGAGATTTAATTTCTGGAAAACAGGCAATTATATTTTATATGTTATTTATTTTTATTTATTTTATTATTTATATTATCTTGTTATTAACATATTTTTCTTGCTTATTCATTGAGTTTTCTTTCTAGCGTGTGCATGGCAAGTACGCGTAGTTTGGGAGAAATTTTGGCATCTTTCGAATCAGAAATAGAATGGTTTGGTAGGACAAGAAGATGAGAATATAAGAGACAAGAAGGAAGTATGGCTAATAATCAAGACTAAGATGAAAATCCAAATCCAAACCAGGATCAACCTCAACCAAGGCTTATGGATTATGTTATTCTAACCATCAATGGTAATAATCAAGGAATTTCTAGACCACCGATTGATGCGAATCATTTTGAAATAAAACTAGCATTACTTCAAATGATTACCAACAATGTGCAATATTATGGTCTACCCAATGAAAATCCGAATTCTCACATTGTAAACTTTTTAGAAGTTTGTGATACTTTCAGAATGCCCAATGTTTCTGAAGAAGTAGTTAAACTTTGCTTATTCCCATTTACCCTCAATGATAAAGTGAAAGTTTGCTTGAATTCATTACCCCCAAATTCAATCACTACCTGGAACCAATTAGTCCAAGCCTTTCCGGCTAAATATTTCCCTTTAGCAAAAACCGCAAGACTCATTAAAGAAATCACTTCCTTTACCCAGAAAGATAGTGAATCCTTATATGAAGCCTGGGAACATTATAAGGAACTTCAATGAGTTTGTACTCATCATGGTTTACCCCAGAATGTTATACTACAAACTTTCTACAATGAAATTGATCATGCAATGAAAGGAGCAATTGATGCTATAGCTGCGAGATCTCTTATGAAGAAAACTAGTTAAGAAGCTTTTAAACTTTTGGAAGATATGGCAAGCAACAATAGTATGTGGCCAGTGTAAAGAGAATAAGTATTACTAATCCTACTCATTCACATGCTGCATCTACATCTTCTAATTCAGTTAAAAAGGTCAATGAATTAGATTCTATTTCTATTATGTAAGCACAAATATCTGCTTTATCTAACAAGATAGATAATATGCATGTAAGTAAAAACAACCATTTGACATGTGAAAATTGTGGTCAAATTAGACATACAGCTTTTGAGTGTAACTTTAACCCATGTGTAGGGGAGTAATTAAGTTATGTTCAAAGTCAAGGGAATTCTTATAACAATAATGGAAATAGCTATAGAAATTCTAATTAGAAGTATGGTGATAACCAACAAAAGAATTACAAGAGTACTGATAAAATTGGGTAGTTAACAAGCAAGATAGACAAGTTTCTAGAGGAAGTTTGTAATAAACAATTAGAGTCGGAAAAATGTACAAAAAGTTAGAGAATAAGATGGATCAAATGTTTAAAAATCAATCATCTTCAATTCACAATTTGGAAAGACAAGTTGGTCAATTAGCGAATGTTATTCCATCTAGAGGAAAAGGTCATTTACCTAGTAACACAGAAGAAAATCCTAAGGAAAATGTGCATGCTATAGCCCTTCGTAGTAGCAATTACTAGATGAACCCAATCCTTCAGGTATGCTTGGTAATGATGTTGTTGAAGTACCAGATAAATATCCGAGTAAATCTGATAATAGTGCAAGAGTGGATGAATAACCTAAATTCGGAAAGGGTAATCCCCCCTCAACCACCATTTCCACAAAGAATGAAGAAGAAAAATAAGGATAAGTAATTCATCGAATTCATCAACAAACTCAAAGGTCTAGAAATAAATCTCTCATTTATTGAAGCCATAACTCAAATTCCTAACTACGGTAAGTTTATCAAGAAACTTTTATCTAGAAAATGTGGTTTAGAAGAAATATCAAAAGTACCTTTAACTGAAGATTGTAGTAAAATAATAACTGCTACAATGCCCACTAAACTAAAAGATCCAGGAAGTTTCACAATTCCGTGTAAACTTGGAACATTTCTTTTCCAAAATGTTTATGTGATCTTAGGGCTAGTATAAATCTTATGCATTTATCAATCTTCAAGGAGTTAAAGCTTGATGATGAAGTTTAAAGGATAAATATGGTCTTGCAATTAGCCAACCAGTCTATTATACGTCCTTATGGAATAATAGAAGATGTACTAGTTAAAGTGGATAAATTTGTTTTCCCGACTGACTTTGTTGTGCTAGATTTTGCATATGATGAAAAGTGTCCTATAATTTTAGGAAGACCTTTTATGCATACTGGCAAAGCATTAATAGATGTTTCAAAAGGTAAAATTAAGTTAAGAATAGGTGACAATACTGTTGAATTTAACATGGGTAAAGCTGATAAATATCCCATGGATGAAGATATTTGCATGAAACTTGACTTGATTAATGCTTGCATCCAAGAAGTTGTTAAGCTAGATTTCATCCACGAATATGAAGTCGAGGGGTTGAAAAATTCCTTCAATCCTTAAATCTCATATATTTTCCTACAAATATATATATATATATATATATATATATATATATATATATATATATAGTATAATATAGTATTATTTTTTTATTTTGTGTATATTTTTAAGTTAATGTGCTTTCAAAAATATAATAAAAGAAACAATATTTTGGATTTTGCCTTATTGCGACCGCGACATGTATCGCGCTCATGATCATTTGATTTGAACTTTCTATTTTTGAGTAAGAGAAAGTCACGATCATGACTTACTCTGGCGATCACGACCTGTATGATCTGCATAGCAGTTATTGCTATAACAACCATATTTTAACGGTTATATTTAGAATATATATTATGATGGAAAGGAAATGATTATCCTTATTTACCTATAAATAACCTCTTTTCATGTTTTGTTTTCACAAAAACTCTTATTCTTAATCACAATCCTTTGAAAAATCAAGTTTTCTCTATTTTTCAAATAAAAAAATGTTCTTTTCTTCTTGATTTCAATGGCTCCTAAGAAATCTACAGCAACTAAAGGGAAGAACAAGTTGGTTAACCAACAAAATAAGTATGGATGTCCCTTTCTAATTTATAGTGACGAGGAAGTGGAAAGATATTTGAGAATCAAGAATTTCGATTTTCATGGTATGCTTTTCTACGATCCTACTTTTGCTATTGATGCTGGAATTCATGCAAAGGTAGAGGAGTATTTCTCGCTATTTGGATTGGAAAAGTTTGAGAATATGCGGTTTCCTTTTATCGAAGAATGGGTCCTCGAGTTTTTGGTTACTATTATTGATGATGGGAATGTCTTGAAGAAGAAATTAATACATGAAGGAGAAGAATATATGTCCTTTATACTTTATACAATGCTTAAGAGAAGGTAATATTTTGAGTATGCATATAAAGCTTATATGAAGATGCGATTCGGTTGACTCTCCATTAAGAACAAAGGTATGCAACTAAACTATATAAACTGCACATTACTAATTTTTGGGAAATTTGACAATTCTTCTTGAAATCTTTTGCAACGTGGAATGTGGTACTCACTGCAATAATCTTTCGCCAAATGAGGTACGAACTTGTTTACCAATTTATACACTTTTGTTGAATTTACCTTGAGGACAAGGCAAAAGTTAAGTGTGGGGGTATGATAAGCGTATAATTACACTTATTATCATATTAATTTTATACCCTAAACACTATAATTTAAGTCATTTTTATACTTCATATAAAAGATTTCACGTGGTATGTAGTTGTTTTTTATGCAAATGCAGATACTAGGTAAATCTTGCGAGTAAAATGATCTAAAGTGGAATTCTATGAATAAAGAGTGAAAAAGGTGCAAAAAGATGAATGGAACTTAAAGATTTGGCTTAGGATCGAAGCTATCAAAGATCAGTGAAGTTGCAAGGATAATTCTGAAGAAAAATAAAATTCAAGATCACGACAACCATTCGTGGTCACGACCTGTTCTTCTTCAGAATAGAATTCTGCCAATCAAAGATTCACAATCGCGACTTAGATGGTTTTTGGTTTTATCTTCTTAACTACCAACTGCTAGATAAGCATGATCAACCACCATCAACTACCAACAAATAGACACTTATCAGAAGTCAACCAATCATGAAAATCCATTATGGATTAGATTGAAGCCTCTCAACCAATCACAATGAAGTGATGCAATCATTCACCAATGGACGTGACTCTTCGTTTGGATAGATGCAACCCTTCAAACTCTATAAATAGGGCTTCCAAACTTCACAAATTTTGTGGCAAGAAGACCTGGGTTACATATAGTGTTTGTATAGATAGAGAATTCGCTACATTCATAAGTGTTAGTGAGAAAATGTTTAAGTGATTTGAATCCTTGTTACAATCACTTGATTTCTCTATATTCTCGAGCGATTGTTGTATAAGTGTACTTGCAAATCACTTATCAATAAAAGTTTTGATTCTTCAATATTCGTTTGTTCGATATTCGTAAAGAATAGCATCCTAGTGGAGGTTCTGTACGGGCCGAGACCGAATTCAAAGAAGATGCAGGATTTGCAGGAATTTACGACTCCCATTAAAGAGTAGATACAGTTTGATCAAATTTAGCTCTCACTTGCATACCTTACAACTTTGCTTTGCTTTCTATTTATACTTTCTATTTCAAAGTTTATGATATGTCTATGTGTCATAATGCATATTTCGTGTTAAGTCTTTTATATTAATCAAGTTATATGCATTAGAGTTAATTTTAAGACTAGTTTCAGGGTTAATAATATCATGTATAATCACTGGATCTGTGATATAACGCTGTTTAATGAGCTAACATTTTTGGAATGGTAACTTCCTAAATGTGGCTATGTGAGAGCGACCCGTACTAAGCATAGTATTGATGTTTTCCAAGTTTATATAATTGTCTTAATTTGTTTGCGCTAGGTTTAGAAAAGTTATTTCATGTGTTTCTCTACAGCGAATAATTTAACATCTAGGTATTTTGAACCGAGTTTGTTAGATTAGTTTAGTGAATCGTAACATCTTTTTTGAACTTGCATGTTTTCTCTACTATCCTTATTTCATAGGGAAAATCTATATATTTAGATTCTCTAATTTTTCATATCTATATTAACTCATTCTTCATTATAATCCTCCTACCCAAAAATATCAAATTTATTTTATTTTCTTATTTTGTCTTCCTTGTTGATCTCTAGAGCTAGTCCTTACCTGTGGGATCGATATCTTTTAAAACAACATTGCAACTGTATACTTGCAGTTATCATCATTTTTTATTCTGATAAGGGGTATTGATAACACCTATTCTTTACGTGAACAAGTTTTTGGAACCATTAATATATAACCAACTCTTTGCGAAAAAGTTATTAAACTTATCAGTAGAAAAGTGGCGAACAACAATAGGAATATGTAGCAATTGTTCAAAACTAAAACAAGGCAACTTGGTAAATGAAGGCTATATGTCCCTACAGCTGTTGCATCAACCTGTGCTCCCTTTCCAACTCTTAGGTTACCACAACCAGTATCCAATACCCATGTAGACTCATAAAGAACTATAAAGAAACTCTCTAGTATGAACATACCTCTAGAAAGTTGAGCCACAACCTTCATCATTATTCAATGAGCTTATTCCAAGAGAAATATTTTCCCTCTTCAACTCTAACTTCTTCATGATTTTTCTCTTGACTTTTAACCGTTTAAGTTTCTTTAACTTAAGGTCCTCAGCATTCTCTTACTCCTTGAGTTTATTTCTAAACTCAATCTCATAAATCTCAAGCAAGTCCATGAGTTGAGTCAATGTATAGTTGGGAGAATAATCCTTAAGCATCTTCTTGAAGGAATCATATTTATTGGGTAATCCCCTCAATATCATTTCCCTCAAAGATCGCTCACTTTACTCAACTCCCAATTCTCTTAATTTCTCAGAGTTATCATATATATATATAACCATCTCTAGTGCTGAGGTGTCTCCCTGCGACTTGTTGTGGAACAGTCTATCTTCTAGACCGACCTTCCACGGACTTGAGATGATGAATCATGGTTGTGAGGTCCAACCCTTTGTACACATGTGTGTACATTGAGAGAATGTTGTCTAACATGAGCTTTGCAGCAAACTCACAATTTCCCTTATACCTCTCATAATCATTCATCTCACATGCAAAAGAATTCTTATCGGGATGTTTGGGACTTGGATTAGCCAGAACATAATCCAGGTAGTAATTCTGGAGAACTCCGCTCAAACCACTCATTAAAGTTGTAAACATCATTCTTTGTGTACACAAGAGGACCGATATCAATACAAGTATTTTTGCTAGTGATCATATTCAACATAGATATAAGATAGAAATTGTTCAGACAGTAGCATATGTACATGCATTTAATAAATGGTATTTAATTAAATATACAACTCCTACTATTTTTATCAACATTCAAATATCCCCTTCTATTTAAATTCGAGAAATTCGGTCCAACCAATTTTTATTAGTAGGTAGCATCCATAACCATTCATCATGACCCCCGCTATAGCAGGTCAAGCCATAATAATACAACATGGTTGGAACCCGTCCATTTGCATCCCATGCAATTACTAGTCCATTTAAGTTCTCTTTCTTCAGATGTGCGTACCTAATTGTATGACTCCTCAAATATGTCTCTAATCTGGCATTAGCTCCACTAATATTGACAACAAACTTATTTTGGTAAAGGCATTAACCTCATATAGTCTCATGACCAAACATATGTTAAGGGAAAGCATGTTGTATATGTCCTTATATCCGTTAATATGGTATGTATAACGACTTATAATGGGAAGATGATTTGTTGCCTTAATATTGTTGTAGGGATTTTATTGGGGCAGCTGGTCTCGCCCTATTCTAGGTCTTATACGATGATTATGATTGATAATAATAATTCTAGGTTATCTGAAATTATTAATCTAAGGGAACATGCTCAAGACTAGTACATCATAATCATTCCATTATGCCAAGACTCTACATAGCATGCAAAACAAATAAGGTCCATGTTTAATTTCTTGCACCTATGTCTATATGTTTTAATTTAACAACTTAAACCACAATTGTAAATCCATATGCGGAATCCAATTCACATACTAGAAATCACCTAAGTCATAAAGTCCCCTGGGTATGCTTAAACCTAATACCGATGGAGTTTTCCAGGTGGGAGAGGCCCCCTTAAAGTGAATGAGCAGCAAAGTCCAATCCTTGCCAAAATAACCACGGGTACTTCGATTCGTTGTACCATAAACAATTATGATTGAAAGATTTCATTCTTTTAATCAAGTGAAGTACTGGATGACTCTTAATTTAGAGCATTTACACATGTGGTAAAACATTGTTAATTTATATGATAATCACCTAGACTAAGTTTGAGCAAAACCTTAATTTAGTTATCACATCATTTTGTATAGCGGGAATCGAAACCTAAGTCATGCATAGCATACTTAATAAATTCATAGAATATATCATTTCAAATTATTATCATCAATCATGCATAGCATAAGCCAGGCTCTAATACCACTGCTAGTTAATTAAAATAGTAATTGAACATGCAAACTTGCAAGGTGGAATTTCAAAACATAAAATTAACCCTAAAGGATCTCCTAAGCATGCCATGATTGATATAATCTAAGTTAAAACATTTCATAAATGCTTATAGGTTTATAAAATTTTATTACAAGAAACCTAGCATCTAATTTAGAGCATAACTAGTTGATGCGTGCCTTCCCTTTGGTGTGGCGCTCCCTTAAAACAATTGGACAACACTTTGATAGCACTAGCCTCCAAACTAGAAAAGCCTCTATGATTGATCCACAAATATCTTCACCAACAAAAACCTCTCGTTGAGGAAGAACCCGCTGGTAGACAGTAGCTGCTAGACCACTCAAAGACCAACCTGCAAATATAAATTTGAAGGCTCTATCCAAAATATGAATGAGCCTTCAAAATAATTCTTGCAATGAAGAAGAAACTTGTGGAAGATCCCGTAAAAAGCTCACGAAGAAAATATTTCAAAACTCATAAGGAAGGCTGAGCTGAAATAAGTCAAAAGGGAAGGTGTGGACAAATATTTATAGTGGGAGGGGAGCAAAAAGCTTCCCTAAAAAACTAATGTGGAATGGGGTCACCGCGCGGGTCAACCCGCATGCATAGCCCACATATGTGGGCTATGTGGCTGCTGCAAGGCAAGCCCTAATGGACATGCCTTGCCCCACAAGCCTAGCTTGCAAGCCTGTTAGCTGCCAGCATGCGTTAGCCCATGAGCCAGCACATGCTAGTGGCCCACGAGTAAAAATGCTTGTGAGGTAGCCTCATAGGCCCCACCCGTGAACATCCCATGTTCGCGGGGCCCACTCAAAATGGGAAAATTTTCCCTTGCTCGCCCTTGTGCAAGTTTTCCAAAAACCCCTTTTCCTTAAACGTTTGATTATTATTTGGTCCAATAATTTAATAATTCAACCAACAATTTTGACATCCTTAATATTCTTGACATAGACCGAGTCTATAAGTTCTTTAGTTAGTTCGCTAAACACCCAAAGTGTGTGACCTCATAGAATCCTGAAGTATAGAGCCACTAGAGGTTAACCTAAAATTGGCTTCCCATCTAGGAACCTTTAGGCTTAGCGATCTAGAGAGAAATGGAACCTGATAACTCTAGACGATTAAATAGGCTTTCAAGCAAAGGCATCTGACCCCCAATACTCAAAACATCATGTACTTGTGACTTGATCCTTTCTACAATGGTAACCAGTATAATACATGTTGGTTAATCAAGACAATTATTGAACATGCAACATAGCAAGGTGGAATTTGAAAACTTAAAATTAACCTAAATGATCTCCTAAGCATGCCATGACTGATATAATATAAGTTAAAAAATTCCATAGATGCTAATAGGTTTATAAAACTTATAAAAGAAACCTAGCATCCAAGTTTAGGATGTTACCAGTTGATGCGTACTTCTCTTTCTCTTTTGGATGCAACATTCCTTTATAGCAATTCAGCAAAACTTCATTAGCACAAGCCTCCAAACTAGGATAGCCTCTATGATTGATCCATACGGATCCTCACCGACCCAAACATTGTGAGAGAACCCGTTGGTAGATAGCAGCTGCTAGAACGCTCGAAAACCAACCTGAAATTATAAATTGAGAAGACTCTCTTCGAATAGAAAGAGCCTTCTAAAGAAATTCTTTGTTTTTTAGAGAAACTTGTGAAGGATCTCGCACAACGAATGAAGAAAGAGATGTCGTACTTAGAGAGAAAAGCTGAGCTGAAATATTTTGTGTTGTGTGAAATAAAGAAACTAGAGGCCTATATATAGGGAAAAGGGAGAGTGTTAGACTCCCCCTAAAACTCAATGTGGGATGGGAATATTCCCATCTCACAAGCAGGTTAGCTGCGAGGGTCAGCTGGACAAGCGGGCTAACCCGCGGCCTCATTCCACAAGGCAAGCCCTAGCAGGCATGCCTAAGGCCGCAAGCTTGGGCTTGCGGGCCTTGTCGAAATAAAAAGCATGCAGGCTTGCACGGAACCCCAGCATTGCGTGCAAGCGTTGCCTTAGGTAGCACATGCAGGCCTACATAGCAACATGCGAGCTTTTCAGCTCGTGGGCCATCTACGCAGGCCCCACTGCAAAAACTTCTTGTTCATTTGGGGCCCACTACCCACTCCGTGAATTTTTCCCTATTTTTCTCTTTATTTCCTTTAATTATTAATTTGATCCAACCAATTAATAATTCTTTTAACGAATTCGACAAACAAATATTTTCAGCATATACTTAGTTTATAGATTCTTTACTTAGTCTGGTAAAGACCCAAAGTGTGTGACCTCATAGGATCCCAAAGTATTGAGCCGCTAGAGGTTAACCTAAACTTGGCTTCCCATCCAGGAACCTTTAGGCTTAGTGTTCAAGGCTGATATGGAACTCGATAGCTCTAAATGATCAAATGGGCTTTCTAGCAAATGCATATGATCCCCCAATACTTGGAATGTCACGTGCTTGTAACTTGATCCGATTTTGTAGTAGTAACCAATACAATACATTCCTTCAATAAGTTTAAGTACCATCCAATTTATTGAGCTCGGATTAAGTGTCAGCTCATGTAATAGCCGTATCTATCTTGGAATTAGACTTGTTCACAAAGAACACCACTTAGCCATTATGTATCAAGATTGACTGGAAACCCATTCTATCAATTTTATTCTCTGATCACAGGTTTTTGAGTGTGTCACTTCAACAAGGGGCCCTAAGGTACATCTCCCATTATATCACTATATCAAGAGAGATGGATCACATCTTGACTACTCGTCTTAGCAACATATAATCATTATTATACCCATAATCATCTGTATCGTCCTAATTGCCATTGTGTGAATGAGTATGACCCAATGTATAACAACTCCTACACAAGGTAACTAGTATCTCAGGTTTGAGGACACTTGTACTACTACTACAATAAGACATGACACCAGCACATGGATATAGTTATTTACAAGTGTCTACCTTATAGCGGTATTCAATGTATTACCCGAATACATTAATGTGTTAAGTCAAGGTATCACCTTCAGCTCGTGATATTGGCTGCTTGGATCTAATCCAAGGAGTAAGCCTGCACAGTTTAATTTTTTCATTCCATTGATGTCCATTCTTAATGAAATTTTGACTAGGGATATTTAGACTATTCATAGTAATACGTATGTACAGTTCTCACACCACATAGCTCCCACTATGTCCTTGCACTTTGATGCTATGAAGTAGTCACAGACTTTATCTTATCAATGTGCATACACACACACACACACACACACACACACACACACACACACTGATAAGCAACAAAGATGCCTCAATTATTATTAATAATAATCTGAAACCATTTGTACATTATAACTAATTAAGATATATTGCCCTAACTACCTCTAGGATATACATCCTATCTAACAATCTCCCACTTACACTAGAGCCAATTACCCATGTGCTTCATGCCATACTCTTTAACATGCTGGTCATGTTTAACTTGAGTCAATAGCTTAGTTAGCCCATCCGCTAGATTCCGATCCATTTAGATGTATTATAATCTATATCTTTCCTATCTACTATCTCTTGAATGAGATGATACTTTCTGAGTACATGTTCATTTCTATAATGAGATCGTGGCTCCTTTGCCGGAGCAATAGCCCCATTGTTATTACAATAGAGCACTATCAGATATACAATGCTAGACACTACACCGAGATCAGCAGTAAGTCCCTTAAGATAGACAACTTGTTTAGCCGCTTCTGAAGTAGCTATATACTCAGAATCTGTGGTTGAATCGGCAGTCGTATCCAGTTTGAAACTTTTCCAAACAATCGCCCCTCTGTTTAACATAAACACCCCGATTGGGACTTATAATCGTCCCTGTAAGATTGAAAACTCACATCGATGTATCCCTCTAAAGGGAGATCACCTTCTCCATATACCAAAAGCATATCCTTAGTCCTACGTAAATACTTAAGGATAGTTTTAACAGCCATCCAGTGCTTCTCACCTGGGTCAGACTAAAATCTTCTTGTGACGCTCAACATATGTGAGACATCAGGTCGAGTGCATACCATAGCATACATGATGGATCCTATCGCTAAGGCATAGGGTATTCCATTCATGCATAGTCTCTCCTTTTGTGTTCTCAGACACTTAGATTTAGAAAGGTTAATCCCATGAGATATTGGGAGATAACCCTTTCTTGACTGCTCAAAGTTAAATCTAGCTAAACCTTGTCTATGTTTGTACTTTACGAAAGACCTAGAAGCCTTCTAGATCTATCTTGTTTGATCTTTATATCAAGTATAAAAGCTGCATCTCCAAGGTCTTTTATGGAGAACTTCTTTAATAACCATGACTTAACTGTTTGAAGAAAAGGAATATCATTTCCTATCAGTAACATGTCATTGCCAAATAATACAAGGAAAATGACCGCATTCCCACTAGCCTTCTTATATATACAGGGATCATTGGCGTTTGAAATAAAACTAATTTCTCGTATTGTCTAGTCAAACCTAATATTCCAACTCTTTGATTCTTGCTTAAGTCCATAAAAGGACTTCTGCAACTTGCATACCTTCGAGCTATCCTTGGATATAAAACCCTCAGGTTGTGCCCTATAGTCAATGCCTTCTTTTTTACTACAACCTTTTGCAACCAGCCTTACTTTATAGGCAACTTTGTTACCGTCTATGTAATTTTTCTTCTTAAAAACCCACTTGCATCCTATGTCCCTAATCCCACTTGGAGCATCAATCAAGCTCCAAACTTGATTTTCATACATGGAGTCCATCTCTGACCTCATGGATGCAAACCATTTATCTGATTCTGAGCCTTCCATTGCCTTCTTGTAAGTCATGGACTCATGATCTTCCATAAGGAAGAGATGTTTATCATCAGTGATGAGAAACCCGTATCACTCGTGAGCGATTGGAGCTCAGCCTAACCTGTGCAATGTCAGTGTTATAGTAGGATGTTCCATGCTTACACTATCTTGTGTAACAGGTGTAGGTATAATCAATTGATTGTCTGTTTGATCTTCTTGAGTGCCTAACTCAAGATTGCTCCCACTAGCTTTCGCAAGTATATGCTCCTCCTTGATGAATTGAGAGCATTTATGGAAACAAGGACTTTTTATTCCTTGGGATCAAAGAAGATACACCCTATAGTCTCCTTAGGGTAACCTATAAACAGATACCTATAAGACTTAGCACCCAGCTTATCTGAACTCATCCTTTTTACATAAGCAAGACATCCCCAAACTCTCAGTGAGAAAGAGAGGGTTTTTTACCATGCCATAATTCATATGGAGTTTGATCAACTGATTTAGAGGGCACTCTATTTAGAATATAATTTTCACTCTCAAGTGCATAACCCCAAAAGGACCTGTTGAGTTCTGCTTGGCTCATCATGGACCGAACCATATCTAGTAGGGTTTGATTTTTCCTTTTTAACACTCCATTGTGTTGGGGTGTATAAGGAGGTGTCCAGTTGGATAAAATACTATTATCCCTTAGATAATCCTGACACTCTTGGCTTAAGTAATCACCACCTCGATCAGATTGAAGCGTCTTGATACTTTTCCCAAGATGTTTCTCTACTTTGGTTTTGAACTCTTTAAATTTCTCAAAACTCTCAGACTTGTGCCTTAGAAGGTACAAATAACCATATCGCGAGTCATCATCGATAAAGGTTATAAAGTAGATGAAACTTAACACTCATTAGACCACATACATAGAAATTTATTATTTCCAAAGTACTAGTGGCATGCTATCCCTTTCCTTTGAAAGTTTTCTTAGTCATCTTTCCCTTTAAACAAGGTTTACATGCACCATAGGATTCCCATTCCATTGGGCCCAAGTCTCCACATTTGTGTAACTTATTTAAGCGAGTCTCATTTATAAGGCCTAGATGACAATGCCATAAGTATGAGGATTTCTCATTATCTAATCTTGATTTCTCAACAATGTTCATGTTTAGAATTTTGGTTTTAATATCTTGAACATAAATGCCATCAACAGATTTTCCACAAGAATAACGAACATTATCGCGTCGAATTGGACATTTATTGTTAGAAAATAAAATTTCAAATCCCTCTATTACTAAATGCTTAACAGATTTAAAATTCTTAAGGATAGCAGGAGTATAATAGTAATTGTTCAAACCTAAAACTAGACAACTAGGCAAATGAATGCTATATGTCCCTATAGTTGTTGCAGTAACCCGTGCTCCATTTCCAACTCTTAGGTCCATTTCCCTCTTTGTAAGTCTCCTGTTGTTCCGCAATCCCTACACAGAAGTACAGATATGAGTATCACAACCAGAATCTAATACCCAAGTAGACTCATAGGGAACTATAGAGAAACTCTCTATCATAACATAACTGATGTAGATGCCTCACTTGGCCTCTTCTTCACTTATTCAAAAATCTGAACCTTGCAATCCTTCTTCAATGGTCAGCCTTACCAAATCAAAAGTAGATATTTTCAGTTCTTTTCTTACTTTTCTTCTTCTTACTGATTTTCTCTTGGCACTCAGACCCTTTCCAAAATAGGACCCACCCTTGGAAGGTTTGGTTTTCTCAACCAAAAGTAAAGCCTTTTGATCCTTTCAAATCTTAGGCACTACCATTTTTAATGTTGACCAACTCCGGCAGTGTGGTGTTGACCTTGCTCATATAATAATTAGTCACAAATTGTGAATAAATATCAGTTAATGAAGCAAGAATCAGATCCACACATAATTCATGATCCATCACAAAACCCAATCAAGTCAGCTTCTCTATATAACCCAATAGTTTAAGAGCATGTTGTGGTGCTGAAGTGCCAGCCTGCGTCTTTGTTTCAAATAAGACTTTTGATGTATCAAATCTCTCAGACCTGGCCTTTTGTGAAAAGAGCTCACAAAGATGGAGAATCATGGTATCGAGGTCCATTCTCTCATGCTGTTTCCGAAGCTCAGTCATGGTTATCAGCTCTATGCATGTTGTTGTTTCACTATCTTTTATGTACTTCTCCCATGCCTCATGTTTATTAGCATCAATTTTAGCATCAGGCTCATTAGGGAGGGGCTCATCTAAAGCATAAGATATCCTTTCGGATTTGAGGACTATCTTCACCACCCTGAACCAATTAGTAAAGCTTGAACCATCTAGTTTGTTATCAAGAATTGAGTGATGGTTAATGTTCGAATTCATTGTTCAACCTAGATATAAGATAGAATTTTTTTAGACATTAATATATGTACATGCATTTAATATGAGGTCTTTAATGAAACACATAATTCCTATTAGTTTCTCGATATTCAAATAGCCCCTTCAATTTAAATTCGGGAAATTTGGTTCAACTAATTTTCATTAGTAAGTAGCATCCATAGCCACTCGTCATGACCCCCACTATAGCAAGTCAAGCCACAATAAGATAACCATGGTTTGAACCCATCCATTTGCATCTCATGCAATTACTAATCTATTTGTGTTCTCTTTCTCAAGATGTGTGTACCCAATTTTATGACTCCTCAAATGTGTCTCCAATCTATCATTAGCTCCAATAATATAGACAACTAACTCATTTTAGTTAAGGCATTAACCTTATTTGTTCTCATGACCAAATACATGTTGAGAGAAGGAATGTTGTACATGTGATTACATATGTTAATAAGGTTTGTATCATGACTTATGAAGGTAAAACTATATAATGCCTTAATATTGTTGTGGGATTTTATTGGTGCCGCTAGTCTCACCCTAGTCTAGGTCTTATACGATGGATATGATAATGAAAATAATAATTCCGGGCTATTTGGAATTATTAACTCTAAGGGAACATGCTTGGGACTAGTATATCATAATCATTCCATTGCGCTAAGACTCCATATAGCATGCAAAACAAACAAGGTCTATGTTTAAGTTATTGTACCTATGTCTATAAGTTTTAATTTAACAACTTAAACCACGTTTGTAAAACCATATGCAGAATCTAATTCCCATACTAGAAATTGACTAAGTCAT
Organism: Euphorbia schlechtendalii; assembly: GCA_949673415.1. Classification (NCBI taxonomy): domain Eukaryota; kingdom Viridiplantae; phylum Streptophyta; class Magnoliopsida; order Malpighiales; family Euphorbiaceae; genus Euphorbia; species Euphorbia schlechtendalii. Next base: position 16,188 of record CATIWQ010156743.1, read on the forward strand.
AAAAGTCCCTCGGGTACTTTTGAATCTAATACTGATGGAGATTTCCAGGTAGGAGAGGCCCCCTTAAAGTGAATGAGCAACCAAGTCCAATCCTTGCCAAAATAAATACAAACACTTTAATTCGTTGTACCATGGACAACTATGATTTAAAGATTTTGTTCTTTAATAGAGTGAAGTACGGGACGATCCTCAATTAAAACATTTACATACATGGTAAAACATTGCTAATTTATATGATAATCACTTAGACTAAGTTTAAAACATTTACACACATGGTAAAACATTGCTAATTTATATGATAATCACTTAGACTAAGTTTAAGCAAAACCTTAATCTAGTTATCACATCATTTTCTAGAACAGGAAATGAAACCTAAGTCATGCATAGCATACTTTAATCAATTCATAGAAAATATCATTTTATCATATTATAATCAATCATACAATGCATAAGATAGGCTCTGATACCACTTGCTGGTTAATTAAGACAATTATTGAACACGCAACATAGCAAGGTGAAATTTCAAAACTTAAAAATAACATAAAGGATCTCATAAGCATGCCATGATTGATATAATCTATGTGAAAACATTCCATAGATGCAAATAGGTTTATAAAACTTATAAAAAAAACCTAGCATCTAAGTTTAGTACGTTACCAGTTGACGCGTGCTTCTCTTTCTCTTTTGGATGCGGCGTTCCCTTAGAGCAATTAGGTAGAACTTTATTAGCATGAGCTTCTAAACTAGGATAGCCTCTATGATTGATCCACATGGATCTTCACCGACCAAAACCTCGTAGAGGTAGAACCCGTTGGTGGATAGCAGCTGCTAGACCGCTCGAAGACCAACATGAAAATATAAACTAAGAAGGCTCTCTTCGAATAAAAATAGACTTCTAAAGAAATTCTTTGTTGTTTGGAGAAACTCGTGAAGGATCTCACACAACGAACGAAGAAAGAGATGTCGAACTCGGAGAGAAAAGCTAAGCTGAAATGTTTTGTGTTGTGTGAAATGAAGAGAGTTGGAAGCCAATATATAGGGAAAAGGGGGAGTGTTAGACTCCCCCTAAAACTAAAAGTGGGATGGCAATATTCCCATCCCATAAGCGGGTTATCTGTGCGGGTCACTTGGACCCGCGGGATAACTTGCGACCTCATTCCACAAGGTAAACTCTAGTGGGCTTGCCTTATGCCGCAATCTTGGGCTTGCGATCCTTCTCGCAAGCCCAAGATTGTAGATTTTCACGTAGCCGCGCACTGCACTTGAGTAGGCTTCCACTGCTGGCCACGCAAGCATTGCCTTTAGTAGCGCTTGCAAGCTTGCAGCCGCTATTAGCGACCCATGAGCTTTCCAACTCACAGGGCTACTATGCAGGCCCCATTACGAACATCTCGCGTTCATTAGGAGCCCACTCGCAATAGGAAAATTTCCCTTGCTCTACTCCGTGCATTTTTCCCTATTTTTCTCTTTATTTCCTTTAATTATTAATTTGGTCCAACCAATTAATAATTCTTCTAACAAATTCGATAAGCAAATAGTTTCGATATAGACTAAGTCTATAGGTTCTTTACTCAGTCTGGTAAAAATCCAAAGTTTGTCACCTCATAGGATCCCAATGTATTGAGTCGCTAGAGATTAACCTAAACTCGGCTTCCCATCCGGGAACCTTTAGGCTTTAGAAGATTAAATGGGCTTTCTAGCAAAGGAGTGTGATCCCCTGATAGTTGGAAAGTCACATGCTTGTGACTTGATCTGGTTCTGCAGTAGTAACCGATACAATACACTCCTTCCATCAAGTTAAGTACCATCCAGTTTATTGAGCTCGGATTAAGTCTCAACTTATGTAATAGCCGTATCTATCCTACAATTAGACTTGTTCACGAAGAACACCACTCAGCCATTATGTATTAAGATTGACTAGAAACCCATTCTATCAATCTTATACTCTGATAAGAGGTTTATGAGTGTGTCACTTCAACAAGGGGCCCTAAGATACATCTCCCATTACATCACTATATCAAGAGTGATGGATCTCATCTTGACTACTCGGCTTATCAACATATGATCATCACTATATCTGTAATCACCCTTATCATCCTGATCGCCAAGGTATGAATAAGTATGACCCAAAGTATAGTAACTACTATATAAGGTAACCAATATCTTAGGTCTGTGGATACTTGTACTGCTATTGCAATAAGACATGACATCAACACATGGATATAGTTATTTCCGAGTGTCTGTCTTATAGCGATCTCCATTGTATTACCTGAATACATTTATGTGTTAAAGCAAGGTAACACCTTCAACTCTTGAGATCGGATGCTTGGATCTAATCCAATGAGTAAGCCTACACATGCTAGTCTATCCATTCCATTGATGTCCAATCTCAATGAAACTATGAGTACGGATATTTAGACTATTCATAGTAACATGTATGTGTTGTTCTCACACCACATAACTCCCACTATGTCCTCGCACTTTTACACTATGAAGTATGACACCAGCGAGATACATAAATAAATTGAAAACACTAATAAGCAACAAAGATACCCCAATTATTATTAATAATAATTCGAAACCATTTGTACATTATAACTAATTATGATAAATCACCATAATTGCCTCTAGGGCATACATCATGTCTAACAATACACTTCTATCATGAGGTGAAATACCATCTAGTTTTTTGAGCTCGAATTAAGTGTTAGCTCATGTAATAGTTGTAGCTATCCTAGAATTAGACTTGTTGATGAAGAACACAACTCACCATAATGTATCAAGATTGACTAGAAACCCGTTCTATCAATCTTATACTCTGATATGAGGTTTATGTGTGTGTCTCTTCAACAAGAGGCCTTGATGTTCAACTCCCACTATATCACTATACCAGGAGCGATGGATCCCATCTTGACTACTCGGCTTACCAACGAGTGATCATCACTATACTTGTAATCACCCGTATTATCCTGATCACCAGGGCATGACCCAAAGTATAGCAATCAGTATCACAGGTTTGAGGATACTTGTACTGCTAATGCAAGAAGACGTGACAGCAACACATGGATATAGTTATTTTTTATTATTGAAGTCTCTAATGTATTACAAAAACATTCATGTGTTAACTCAATGTACCACCTTCAGTTCATGAGATCGGCTGCTTGGATATAATCCAAGGAGTAAGCTAGCCTACACATACTAGTCTGTTTGCTTCATTGATGTCCAATCTCAATGAAGCTTTGACTAGGGATATTTAGACTATTCATAGTAACACGTGTGTGCATTCTCACACCACATAGCTCCCACTATGTCCTCGCACTTCACTCTATGAAGTAGTCATGGCTTTGTCTTAGCAATGCGCATATATATAATAACTCACATATATATGATACCAGCGAGATAGATAATTTAAATAATATTGATTAATAACGAAGATGTCTTTATTATTGATAACAATAATTTGTAAACCGTTTGTATATTATAACTAATAAAGATATATCACTCTAATTGATTCTAGGTCATACATCATGTCTAACAGTTATATGGCAGAATCCAAGCTCAAAGCTGGTTTCCTTAAGGTTTCCTCACACCAGATCATACCAAGAAAAAACACACAATCAACTTAACTCTAAATTAACCAAATGTTAAACACGATATGAAGATAAAATCAACTGTAATGATGATTGAAGGGTTTTTAGATCTTACTAAAATTATTTTTGACTCAGAAACATGAGTGACATGATATAAAACCCTTATAAAGAATTGAAAATAAAAAATGATTATCAAAGAAACTAGGTTTTTAAAAAAATCACAAAGAGAAAGATTTCACGGCATTCAAAGATCAAATATATCATGCAATCACAAATCTTAATATTCAGATTTTCACAAATGAAGAAGCTAACTCATATCTTTCAAAAAATCTAAAATCATGAAGGATTTCAAAACACATGCAGCAGAGAAAACTTTCAAATATAATATAATGTGAAATAAATCTACACTGATAACCTCACTCTAATACCACATGTGGATATAAAACTCTCACAAATCATGCATTCAACAGTAAATTTACTGGCAAAATTCATGAAGAACGCAAGATTTTTACGTAGTTCCCTTAGTATTGGCTTAGAATAATACTTTAAGGTACATCTACGAATCTGAAGGAGAAAACTTTATTAAGTTGAAAATCTACGCAAGAGAAAGAGAGAGTAAACAATAAGCTAATAACTCAATAACTCAATTTCAAAAAAATAAAGTCACAACAGGAACTTAAATAGGTAGAAGGATAAACACGTTGAAAAGTAACTACTGTCAAGATCACCATTGATCTTCAAGAATGGTATCTCGCAATCAAATGAAAGAGATGAAACAACAAGCCGACAAAGGGAATCGCATGAATAAATATAAAAGGAGGAGAAGGTTACAAATGAATACCTAAAGACACAAACCGCCTCGTAAGGTCTCCCAAAAAACAAAACGCACTGTCCACTTAACATGACTAGTGAAACATGTTGCTGAATAAATGAGTTTATTAAATGAATACAGGACTTTAAACTACGAAGAGCAAATGGACATAACAATAACACATCCATTGTAACAATACATAATAATATCTTGCTATTATCAAGTATAAATTATTATTAATATTTTTTTATTCAAAACTAAAAAAATGTTATAGAAAAATCTACAATCTATTTAAACTCTTATTCGTGGTTCGCCACTAATGCATATGGTGAATAATGTGTATGTGACATGGCCCAACACTTAGACATGCGGAGTTTCTCGCATTACATCGCAAAGTCTCACTAAATGGCACGCAACGGCACTTCCTGTGCGAATTCTGCAGCAAAAGGAGTTTTTTCTCGATAATATTCTAGAATTTTCTAGCTTAGTCTTCACACATCTAGAGAAATCTTCATGTGTGTAGAATAAACTAGAGTATGTGTAGAAAATTCCATACTTATCTAGTTGTAGAGATATTTGTATAGAAAATTCTAGTGTAAGTTCTAATAGTCGTCGGATCGAAGATATTTCTAGAGAATCGATCTGGTCTATTTGTTAAGGAGGTGGAGAATGCCTATAAATATGTAAATCCCCTCCCATTTGTAATTACCTTGAAAAAGTTAAGCAACAAACACTTGTAAAGTTTCCCACAAAAGCTCTCTATAGTTCTTACTTAGCTTCCGCATTCAAAGCGCTACTTGTGTAAAGAATTCTCGCAAAGGCTTTGCTAGCATATTCGTTGGTTGTTTTGTGCTAGTGCCGAACGGAGTTTAAGTGTTAAAATCTTAGCCTATGATAGTTGGTATCAGAGCGCTAATGTCGAATCCGAATCCTTCAGCGATAATGAGCGATGTGGAGAGCGTAGAATGCGAGCCTCGCGAAGTGGAGAAGCAAGCTTGCAAAGGTGGCCACAAGGATAAGTCTATCGTAAGAGACCCCTTGGCGGAGTTCCAGAGGCATATAGCTCGCTTAGAGCTTGCAGTAGTGGAACACCATGATCGTGGGGAAGAGCACACTCCAACGGTGGAGGGCATCTTTACTAGTAATTCAAGGAGGAATTGAGAGGGATGGTGCAGCAAGTGCGGAATGAGATGCTAAAGAGTCTCAACACATTGGTGGATCGCTACACAAGGGCATGTGAGCAAAATGCCACAAGAATAACCATGGTCCAAGGTGACATTCTCAGACTCAGTGAGGAGTTTGAGGTAAGTCAGGCACGGGAAGTTAGGCGCGATGAGGTGGAACAACTTAGAGCTAGGGTGAATGCTCTAAATCCTCAAGGGGTGGCCCGAGTCATGGGTGTAGCTCCAAGGGTTGATGTGCCTAAGCCCGACGCATACAATGGCAGCCGCAAGCTAAAAACGTAGAGAATTTTCTCTACTCAATGGAATGCAACTTTGGTGCCACCGGCATTGTCGATAACACGGTAAGAACTTTCCAAGCTTCTCTTTATCTTAAAGATAGTGCTTTGTCATGGTGGAAACGAGTGTCCCAACCCCTTGGTGATGAAGAGGCAACAGTTACCACGTGGGAACAATTCAAAGATGAATTGAGGAAGCAATTCCTGCCAGCAGATGCGGAGAATGAAGCCTGCACCAAATTGAGCCATCTTCACCATAGAGATGGCTACATTCGAGAGTATTTCAAGGAGTTCTCTGACCTAATGCTAGAAATCCCTGATCTTTCGCCAAAGGAGGCTCTCTTTTACTTCATGGATGGGCTCAACCAATGGGTCAAGCTTGAACTTCAAAGGTGTGATGTCCAAGACATTCGTTAAGCACTCCGCATCGCTGATTCCCTCGTGGAGTTCCAAAAGAAGGAAGGCACCAAAGATAAGGGAAAGAAGCTGTTCCATAACAAAAGTGGGGGAGACAAGGGAAAGTCTCACCACAAGCCATCCAAGGGCAAGGTGACATCAAGCGACAAGTCGAAAGGAGACAAGTCGACATGGACACCAAAGTGTTTCCTATCCGAGGGGCCACATCTCGCACAAGATTGTCCTTCAAGAAAGAAGCTCGTAGCATTCGTCCAAGACCTTGAGCACAAGGACCAAGAAAAATGTGTAGCATGATTGAGGAGATTGGACGCGGTGAAAGCAAGGATAAACAAAGGTGAGCAAGGTTACTTATATGTCGAAGCCACATTCAAGAAGGGAGCTCGATGGGGGCTACTTGATACGGGGGCAAATTCGAGCTATATAAGCGAGGAGACAGCACATTCGCTAGGCATCACATGGGAACCGTCATAGACTCACTTTAAAAGGGTGAATAGCGAGTGGATTAGACTAGTAGGCATAGCGAAAGACGTGCTGCTTACAATTGGAGCTTGGTCAGGTAAGGCCAACTTTGCCATTGCCCCGATAGATGAGTATGATCTCATTCTTGGTATGGAGTTTATGGATCAAGTAAACTCGATAATCATACCAAGAAACGACACTATGTTGATGCAAGGGGAAAACCCTTGCATCGTGCATTGCAAAAGGGAAGGTGCGCTTAGCCCTAATCAATTAAAGAAGGGACTTAAGCGAGGGGAGCACACCTTCATCGCAATAATGGTGGAAGAAGAGGCGCCAACCGAAGAGCCCTGCAACAACGCAAGTGATCCCAAAGGAGATCATGCCGGTACTTGCCGAGTTCGAGGATATCATGCCTAACAATCTTTCGAAAGGCCTCCCACCAAGGAGAGAGATCGATCATGCCATCGAGCTAATTGAGGGGGCCAAGCCTATCACCAAATCACCTTACAGCATGTGTCCAAGCGAACTCAAGGAGCTTAAGAAGCAATTGAGGGAATTGCTTGAGGCAGGCCACATTCGTCCATCGAAGAGTCCATGGGGAGCACCAGTCCTTTTCCAACGCAAGAAAGGCGGCTCTCTTCGATTATGTATCGATTATCGAGCACTTAACAAGTTGACGGTGAATAACAAGTACCCAGTCCCGCTCATAGATGATCTCTTCGACCGTCTACAACAAGCCAAATATATCTCGAAGCTAGATTTGTGTAAAGGATACTATCAAGTGAGGATAACCGAAGGAGATGAGCCAAAGACCACATGCATCACAAGGTATGGTTCTTACGAGTTCTTAGTCATGCCATTTGGTTTGACAAATGCTCCCGCAACATTTTGCACCCTAATGCAACGAGTCTTGGAAGACTTTATCGATAAGTTTGTGGTCATGTACTTAGAAGACGTAGTCATCTATAGTAACACCATGGATAAGCATAAGGAGCATTTGAGGGCCGTCCTTCACATCTTAAGGGAAAATCAGCTCTACGTCAAAAAGAAGAAGTGCTTGTTCGGATTGAGTGAAGTGTCTTTCCTAAGGCACATTATCGGTGGAAGAAAGATTTGCATGGATCCCGCAAAGATTAAGACCATTGTGGAGTGGGAGCCACCAACAAAACCAACCGAGTTGTGATCTTTCTTAGGCCTTGTCAACTATTATAGGCATTTCATTGAGGGGCATTCGGCCATTACCTCACCTCTCACCGACTTGTTAAAGAAGGGACAAGCTTAGTGTTGGGCAGCGAAGCAGCAAATCGCATTCGAGGCCCTAAAGGTTGCGGTAACTAGACAACCAGTTCTCCCACTCCCCGACTTCGATAAGCCATTCGAAGTATACACCAACACCTCTGATTTTGCCATTAGAGGAGTGCTTATGCAGGATGGCTATCCCATCACTTACGAAAGCCGAAAAGGAGATGCTAGCGGTTGTTCATTGCCTTCGCGTGTGGGAACATTACTTGAAGGTAGCCACTCCATTCAAGATCAAGACGGATAACAAGGTAGTGAGCTACCACCTAAACCAACCAAAATTGTCTAGTAAGAAAGCACGTTGGCTAGACTATTTGGTAGAATTCAAGTACAAGCTAGAGTATAGCCCAGGAAGGACAAACAATGTAGCCGACGTATTGAGTAGAAAATCATACCTTGCACCAATGGTGAGTGCACTCGAGGGAACGTTGTTGGAGCGCATCAAAGAGGGATTAACACGAGACCAACAAGCTCAAAGATTCATGGAGTTGGTCAAGGAGGGCAAGACCGCTCATTTTTTTATCAAAGATGGGGCACTTTACGCTAAAGGCAATCGCTTGTGCGTACCAGCATGGAACAACTTAGGGCGAGACGTCCTTAAGGAGTATCATGATTCAAGATATGCCGGCTACCCAAGTACTCATCACACTTTATCTCTAGCTCAAGAGAAGTTTTATTAGCCAAACATGCGGGAAGAAGTGGAGGCCTACGTACAAACATGTCTTGTGTGTCAACAAGACAAGGTGGAGCATGAATACCCGCATAGTTTACTATCACCATTACCAATCCCCGAGCGAGTATGGGATAGTGTTTAATGGATTTCATCGTTAGCTTACCCATATCTGAAGGTTGCACAAGCATATTCGTAGTGGTGGATCGCTTGTCAAAGTATGCCATCTTCATTCCTGCCCTAAAGGAATGTACTGCAGAGACTGCCGCTAAGCTCTTCCTTAAGCATGTGGTGAAATATTAGGGACTCCAACATCTATAGTGAGCGATAAAGACTCACGCTTTACGAGGAGGTTTTGGCAAGAACTTTTTCGCTTGTTCGGGATGGAGCTAAAGATGAGCACCACGATGCACCCACAAACCGATGGCCAAACCGAACGTGTCAACAGCATGCTCGAAGTCTACCTTCGACATTATGTAGCGGCCAATCAAAAGGATTGGGTAAAGTTACTTGACATCGCCCAATTCTCATATAAT
>CATIWQ010156746.1:0-10850 GCA_949673415.1 Euphorbia schlechtendalii
GGACAAAGTTCAAAAAGAAGCAAGGGAAAGGAGGAGAAAGTGGTATTGAAGATAAAAAATTGATTTAATTACACACAATAGGTTATTTTCGTTTGTGATAGATCTGTATGGTAGTTAGTAGTTTTTGTAAGCGGAAATGTAAAATTTCTGGATTATCAGTATAACAGATAACTATGCTGGTTTGTTAAAATGGTTTTGGGAATTGCAATTCTTAGTTCATACCTGTTTAGTATTTACTCAGTGAACTTTAGAATATTATGGTGTGGGAAACAAAATAAAGCACCGGTTGTTACAAGGGAAGGAACTAATTGTGCTACTGAAATTGTGTTCTACTTTTGAAATTGTGCTGATAAATTTCTCTTTTTTTTATTATTAATCCTATCTCTACAGATTTTTTATTTGATGTTGAAAGAATATTTTGTTTCAATAATGAAACTTTGCCTTGAGTGTTATTCCATTTTAATTTCTTAGATGATTTTTCACTTTTTTCTGCCTTTATTTACCATGCATTGGTGTTTTCTTGATTGCAGGACATGCTTAAGCTGTGCATTCTGTTACTTTTAGTCCTAATGGGTGGCAGTTGGCAAGTGGCTCATTCCTAAATGGGATCTTAATACTTAAACACCAATTTTACATGTACAGGTAAGTTTAATATTTTTGTTCTTTTTTATGTAAGTATCAGAGCTCATTCAATGGTCTTTTCTGTACTATGGGTTGGGATTACGACCTAAGTTCAATCTTATATATATATTTCTTTCACTGTTTATATTCACAATGAATTGTTTTATTCAGGACATAGCTAAAGTACAGGGCTCCCTTCAATCCAATTTACGTAGCTCGTAAATGAAGTTAAAAAATTATGTTTTTTAAAAAAAAAAGGGAATTTAGGATGGTTCTCTCAAAAGAACCGTCCCTAATGCCTCATCATTTCGGACGGTTCTCTTAAGAGAACCTTCCGAAATGCTCATTCTTTTAATAGAACTGTCCGTATTACTCTAAACAGGAGCAAAACATTTTTTAAATAGCATTCTGGACGGTTCCTTTAAAAGAACCATCCGCAATGCTCCTTATCCCGGACGGTTTAAAACCATCCGCATTAATGCTTGATAAATCACGTCGCGGCTTGTGCGGACGGTTCAAAACCGTCCGGAAAAGCCAAAAATAACCATCCACAAAGGCCATTTCCTCACTAGTGCCTCCCTCGATTATATATTAATAATAATAATATATTATTTGTTAAAACATTTGTTTTGAAAAAGGAAATTCTGGGGAATAACGTTAAAAAATGGAATCGCCACCCGAATCAGCTCATCTTGGAAATTTTCAAAGATTCTGGTCTATATGGCTTATGGACTTTTTAATTGGTTAGATTAAAGACAATAAGTTTTTTTATTTGTAACATGAATATTACCTTAGCATTTTAGGTGTTTTTTATCCACATAAAGATTATATGATATAAAATAATAATTGATAGCTATTGAGTTTTAGAGATACAAACATCGGACAAGTTCCTCCAAATATTGATGATTCTGCAAAACAATGTTAGTTTGGAAAAAAATGAATTTTTAATTAAAATGGGGTTGTAAAAAACCCATTTAGAGTTTGAGCCTTGAAAAGGGATATTTTGAAGATCCCATCATCGTAAAAATGTGTTTCTAGATGATAATAACGAACAAGCTGCAGCATCAAAATTTTGTTAGAAGTGGCTAAAATGATAAAAGAGGTTGTGTTCTTGAGAAAACATGATGGAGGCTCCTTGTTGGTCGGTGAGGTTCCCATTTGTCGATGAGAGTCACTCTAGGGGGAACGGGGTACCTCTTGCTAATGAGGCACACATTTTCAAACTCAATTTTGACCAATTGAAATATAATAGAATGAAATTGAATTTAAAAGAGTAGTTGGGAACTCATGTGCATTCCTTTTGAATGGGAATCCACCTTTAGAGGGTTTGATTACACTAAAAGATCTTTTAACGAACATAGACATATAAGAATTGTAGTGTGTTTTTCTGCTAGTTAGAAGTATTGAAGTTTTTGTCTAAATGTGAAGGTTTAGAGGGTTTTAAAGTGATTTGAAGCATGAAACTACCAGAGAAGTGCTAAAAATTGTGGGTTAGTGAGCAAATTCATTGGTTAGTGGTAGTTGAAAACCACTAATAACAATGAAGTGGTGCTACTGGAGGGGGAAGCCGTACCAATCAAGTGGTGCTCTCTGTGGGCGTTATCACACCTAACAATGGGGAAAGTTTGTTTTTGGACTCCCTCTCTAGTCGAGGTGTCCGTGGTTTAGTAATTTAGTTTCTTTTGTCCATTTTTTAGATGTGTTTTTGATATTTCGAGGTGTATTTGAATATGTTAGGTATTTTTTTGATAGATTGAATCATCTTGAACTTGTTTCATAAATGATGTAAATTTCCTTCGCGGTTATGGAAGGGTCAAAATGCTAAGTTTAAAAGACTTCATCATCTTTCCATGAGATAGGTGAAAATCCTGCGCTCATAGGCTCCCCTTGCTGAATCACTTTACAATAAGTGGTTTTAAGAATAATTCGCATGATGAAGGGAAGTTTGGATCGAAAACAATAACCTTATCATCTAATTATTTGTTTGAAATAAAAAATTTTGCTCATATAAACATGTGTTGCGATATTGGTGTCAGCATATTTTCTGTGGTGTGTACAATCGTGTATGCATTTTTGTTTACTTGAATTGAAGTGAAATGATCATGAATATGTCATCACCTTTCATCTTTTATTGAATTTGCATGGGAATTGTTGAATCGTGGTAGAATTATCGTAAGTACACCATCTCCTTTTGCCACTTGTGGTGTTCTGACTCCAGAGAGCTTTTCTTGTTTAACATGTTAACTCAGTGAAATGATTGCAAATGTATCGTTCTTTGTCATGAAAAGTGTTAATCATTTTGAGTACATTTCTCTTCGCCATTGGTTAGATGGATTGCACATGGTGCGTATTTTACTACTTCTCTTCATAGAAGATGCACATGCGACGTTAAATTTTGTGTGGGATAGACCCAGGGTATAATTATGTTCGCATGGTGAAATGAGGATATATATCCATTTTTACCATGGTAAAAGTAAATCCACTTTGGAACTTTAATTTTAATTAAAGATGGTGAAATTAAAGATTAAAAGTAAATCCACTTTGCATAACCATCATAGTGCATGCCAAATTTTCTGATCTAGACCTTGGGCAATTGGTTCCTTTAGATTTTATCTTTTTTTTTTGTTTGGCTAATAATGTGGGGCCTTTTCATATAATACGGTTGCTTTTTGAATAAACTTTTACTTCATTACTTGCCAATGCCTTTTGCTTTCATTCTTTTACATATCAAGCATATCATTCGAGTAACAAAAAGGTGAATTTACAAGGGTAATCTACCTATATTGGTAGATTTCCACGTAAAGTACAAATTGTGAACTTCTACTCTTCTTATTCTTCCTCTCATTTTCTCAAAATCATCATGGTAGACTATGTGAGGTTTCGTCTCAACTTGATAGCTATATCAAGGAGTAAAATTGGTGGTCTTGGCTTAGACATTGCGGTTTACTCATCATGAAGTTATACATTTAGATTTTCTTCTAGTATGATTTAAGTGAAGCTGCTACCAGATTCTGGGATGATGTAGATAATTTTTCTATTTTGGGCAACAAAAATTGTGTCCCATGTATGAAGATTTCTGCGACCGTTTAATGGCTTCAATAAACTTGTTGATTGCCCCACCAACTCATCACCTTGAATTCACTAACATGTAGATGAACTACTTTAACCTACAAAGGGGTGATAATCACAAATAGATATGTAAGGAACCTTGCAACGAAGGCTTGAGACTTTTAGAGCTTTGACATAATATCAATTCTTCGCCTATTAGTGTGAGCTGGTTGCTCCTTTTCTGTTTATTGCTGCTAGGAGTTTTTCTCTACGAGACCCCTACTAGTATCTGTAGCTTCGCATATCTAATTATTATCTCTCAAATGTTGGATGTAGTTTCTCCTATTGCATTGAGCTTAGATGAGACACTGATCTACGTGCAATTTGCTTATAGTGTTGTTCATGTTACTACTAGTGGTTGTAAGCTTCCTCTTCAGGTAAATGATCATATATTTAGTCATTTGTGCTTATTTAATTTGCTCCATCATCCATCTGTAAATATCTTTTGTAGCTCTGGATTTGGGATAAGTTGGACGTCTTGTTGTTTTTGGAGGGATCAATTACAACAAATGGTCATTAAGGACAACACTCTTTGGTCAGCATAGGCGATCACACTCATAAGAAGTTTACCACATATGGGTGGCGTGATTCATGGAGACTCTCACTACTAGGGAAATTCATTCTATTTTCCCTCAGTGGGTGATTACTCATGTGACTAATCATATCACTATGGGAGGAGTGGTTTTGTAAGGCTTCTTATAGATTATGTCTTACCCTCCCAACCACTTGTGTAGACAATATTGTTATCCACAATGCTTCCTAGTTCACTCACTATCAGAGATATAGGTATGAAGAGAGGTCAAATGGCCACACCCGAGTCTTGGTGAACTTAACTATCCTTCCTGACATATGTTCCTAATGTAACTTATCGCACTTGGTTTGCAAGGATAAGAACACTTGTCACTTTCCAAGAGAAGAAGGATGAGACTTCTCGATTTCATCATCATCTCATTGGTTACTAGGTTCCTTATGTTTTTGTCGATTAGCACTTGTTTTGTAAGAATAGAGGCTCATGCCTCGTCTTTCTTCTTTTCTTCTCTACCTCCTATCTTTGTCTGTAATGCATTTATGTGTAATAAAGCAAATTATGCTCGTAAATGTATGTTTTGCATCAAGTGATTTCTCATGTCATTTTACCATGCACACTAGAAGAAGAATTCAAAAATTCATATATTTGCTCTCACTACTTAAACCCGCACTCATAATAATGCACACTGATGTTTTGGAGAATAAATTCATCATCACAACATCTTCTCACAATCACGACACGCCAAAATGATGTATGTAGATAAGTTCTTCTGAACTTAATTTTCAACTATCAAAACTGTCATAACTATCAACTGAAAATGCACCTTTTAACCAACCATTAAGGAGTAAATTAACAAAACCTTTCACCCCTATATAAGTAAAATTGTGGCCAAAGACAAGAGAGACATCATTAGTTTAAGAAATACTAGAAAAAGACATCTTTCGTTCTTCAATAGAATTTATGTAAACTCGAGCGATATCATTCTCATTGTAGATTTCTGCTTATTCTTGAGAGTTTATTGTCATAGTGTACTTACAAAAACCCATATCAATAAAATCATTGTTCTTCATATTATCTTCTTTATTTACAAGAATTCAGTGCTTTACAAAGGAGACAATTCGTACAAGCTGGAGATTGGAAGTGAGTAACAACTGTCATGGTAGTAAGTCTGATAAATTTCAATAGAATACATTTGAATGTTGGATTTCTTGAATATTCTATTCGCCCATATCCCCTTTACTTCATTTTTGTGTTTACACTTCATGTCTCTTTGATTGCTATGTGTTTAATTTAGTTATAATTTAATATATTTATCATTGCTTTCAACCATGTTTGAGAGTAATTTTATTACTTATAATCTCTATCATCTTTGCTTACTTTGTATATGTGAGTGTATAGGAAGATTGTCTCACTAGAAAGACTATTATATATATCATGTACAAGATATTTAAGGGGAGCAGAACTTCCTTAGTAATTTATGATCGGATTACAATAACTAGGCCTAAACCTTTATGATTAGGCTTCTTGCTTGTATACAAGTAGGAACAATTGAATATTCATGAGTGTCATACAAGTATATGAAGGATATAATATGTAGACTCAGAATAAGTGTGCCATCTATACTAAGTTTTGTTTCAATCATTGTTTATATATTTTCTATTACTTTAATCTTTCTTTTCTTTTCGTGACATAATCTTGGCTGATTCTCGCATCCTCGTGGGATCGATATTTTAAGACTACATCACAACCAGACACTTGCAGCTTTCGCTTTTATATGGACTATCGGTATTAATGACAACTGTTTGAGTTTACACTTCAAAACTATTTATGTAAAAGATGCAAACAAATTTTTCGCGCAGTTGCTGGGGAAGTGCAATAGTCATCGAGATTATATCATTTCCTTAAGTCAGGTATACGTTATTAAGTATTCAATTCTACTCCATGTTTTATTTCTTTCTTAAGACTCTTATTTTATTATTTTGTTTTATCATTTTAATTTACATTATGCTTGTAAACTTGTTTTGGGATAATTTATGTGGGGATTATATGTATGAAAATCTTATAGATAATTGTATCGATGAAAATTTGTAGAATTGAGTCACCTGATGAGTTACGTTATAAATCCATAGAAGATTTAGATCCCTTTTCTGAATGTGAAACTTTAGTTAGGGATAATATACACATACCACCCTCAGCAAAATAACCATTTTTAATAGAATTAAGGTTGCTACTGAGCCATTAAAGATATACGTTTTTAGGAGATAATAGTACTCCGCTTATTATTATTTCTAATCAATTAGACCAAAAGTAGGAACAATTTATATTAGAAGTATTAAAAATGAGAATTACGAGTATTGGTTTGCAAATTTCATATATTTGAGGAATTAATCCTAGGATAGTTATGCGTTCAATTAATTTGAAGACATATAATACGCTTAAGATAGAAAGGCAAAGAAGATTATACCCCCATATGAAGTAAGTAGTTAAGAAAATAAGAGATCAAGTTAGTAGATGCATGAATCTTTTATCCTATTTGGGATAGTGAATGGGTTAGTCTTAAAAAATATTTTCTAAAGAAAGAGTAATAACAATTGTTTAGAATTATAAAGGAAACTTAATCCCGACTAACACCACTACTAGATGGAGTTGGCAAAATTATAGGAAGCTAAATCCTGCGACTAGGAAAGACCATTTTGCCTTACCATTTATGGACTAAGTGTTAGAGAGAATTTCATGTGATGCTTTTTATTTTTTTTGTAGATGGATTGTCAGGTTATTTTCAGAGTTTTATTAAGCCTAAAGACTAAGAAAAGATAACTTTTACTTGTCCTTTCGGAACTTTTTGTTATAAAAGAATACCTTTTGGTCTATGTAATTCTGCTGCTAATTTTCAAAGATGTGTTGCAGCTATATATAGTGAATATATTGAGGAAATTATGGAGGTTTTTATGGATGCTTTTTCGGTATTTAGAGATTTGTTTAAGGAGTGTCTAGAGAACTTAGAGAAATTTTAGCTATTAGAAGAGACTAGTTTAGTATTGAATTAGAAGAAATGTCATTTTATGGTTACAGAGCGGATAGTATTAGGTCATAATATTAATAAAGAGAAAACATAAGTTATAGTCCTTCAATCAATGTGAAGGGACTGATATCCTTTTTAGGACATATCCGAATTCTATAGATGGTTTATTAAGAATTTTTCAGTGATTGCTCTTCAACTAATTTACTAGTTAATGATGTTAAGTTTCATTTCTTAGAAGAGTGTCTCAGAGCTTTAATCCCCCTTAGAAAACCATAGCAATAACCCAAATAATAGCTAAACTTGATTTGTCTTTACATATTGTTTTGGTGTTTGCAATAGGTTGTGTTTTAGGTCAAAAGATAGATAATAATTTGCATGCTATATATTATGTAAGTCATAATTTATCTAGTGCTCCTTTCTTTGACTTATTATTACAAAAAAGATTTGCTTATAAGATTTGGGAGAAGATGGAGTTGTCGACTGTCCTCTATCGGATCATATGGACTAAAGAGGATGATGACCCTACTATGGGCTCCTTTCTACCAAGTATGTATAAAATTACACTGTACATGATGGGGATTAGATTGACTTCCTCAACTTCTTCTTCACACTTCTCCATATTCCAGGGATCGAGATGATTTAAAAGTAGTGGGACATATGGCATTGGTACGTTCACATGACATATCTAGTAGTGGATGGCCCACTTAGCTTTTCTCTAGGAGTGAGTCTTCCAGTGGATCAATCCATGTATAATGGATCAATGAATTGCTGAGCTTGGACATTCTAAAAAGTAATCTGGTAAAGGTTCAAGCCTTCATACCAGACCATTACTTTATTTAGGAGAGTCAACATAAATCTTTCAGGCCAATGAACATAATGAAATTGATTAAAATTCATCATTCAGAAAAATTTGTAGATGTGAGAACAAGGGCTTCTAGTCACGTCATATAGGAGTCGGAAGAGAGATCTCATGTTTGGGGGCTTAATCACGTCACCATCAATTGCTTCTTCATTTTTAGCTCTGATCCTTTCCATTATATATTCTGTGGAGGAAACTTATCCTTACTCTTTGATCATGTGGATGTGTATTCCATTAAAGGATTCGTTGTCAGAGTCAAAATTGGTGATGACACTTGTGTCTTGGCTCCCCGCTTGTCAAAAGTTGCTAGAGTTATGTTCTTTATAGCTAGTAAGGCTTTCATCATTTGAGTTTATTAGTTGCACATGACGGATGTTAGAGTCATCGTGCCCAAAAGTACCTTGCCAATGGATTGGTGCTTCATCAAACTCTTCTTCCTTAAGTTCTCACCCTAGGTTTATTGCTTCCCTTGAAATGTTCTATCCTTGAACTATAACTCATCCTCGAAATCAATGTCCTATAACTGGTAAGTTAGCCTCCTCAAGCTTAGGGTGCAAATATTGAATTAGATGTGCTCCCAATATTCCATCTTCATCATTAAAGTTCCATAATGGATCTTTCTCGTGATATTCCTCTTGTCCCACTGGAGGGCTAGCTAACCATTCATCCATTTCCCATTCCTCATCAATTCCCATCCATCTTCATCCTTTGATTCTTCAAATGGGTATTCTTCAGGATTTCCAATAAGATTAACTTATGGATTTCCATTCAACTGCTTAAAATTCCAAGCTAATTGGTTGTAGGTGTTGAGGCTCAAAGGCATTGATTCTACCCTTGGGTTACCAATGTGGATCTTCTTAGGGTCTTCTTCTCCTTCAATCCTTCTTCTTTTTAAAGAGGGTTTTGAGATTCCTCGACCTCTAGGAGGTTGTTTTGAATTATGTTGTCATCCTTTCTAGTTCAGCATGTGCTTCAACAACAGCCTTCCCACTGTTTTCAAGGTCTTATCGACTTCTTGGAAGAGGTCTTGAGTGACTTATTATAATTCCTAATTTTTCAATAGATGAATATATACGTCAAAATAGCCCTCCCAATAATTCAGGTCCTTTCAAGCTTTTGAGGATCATAAAGCTCCTCTTGATTAATATTGTTTGGCTCCTTCGACCTGGTGAGAAGTTTTTACATACTTAAATTGTGTCCCTTAATTGAAGTTGGTATCTATGTAAGGCTATGGGGTACCCCGGTGAAATGGTGGAAGTGTTGGTGGGTCTCTTCCCAACCTACATTACATTGGTCAATTTCTTGTTCTTACCACTAATCGCAAGGTTTTGAATACTGATAAGATAAAAGTTCAAAATGCGAACAAGTGTTGTCAATACCACTTATCAAATAGAAAAATGGTGACCACTCACTAGTGCAGAAATGGCTTTTAGGGACGGTTCTGTTGGGCTATTCCGGAAGATTATGAACCGTCCGCATAAGCCTCGACGTGATTGGTCGGGCAGCAATACGGACGGTTTTGAACCGTCAGGAATAAAGCATTGCGGATGGTTCTTTTATAAGAACAGTCTACAATAGTTACATTGCGGACGGTTCTTGTAGGAGAACCGTCCGCAATAGTTGCATTGCGGACGGTTATTAAAACCGTTCGCAATGTGACTTTTGCGGACGGTTCTTTTAAGAGAAGCAATGTAACTATTGCAGACTGTTCTGTTACTTTATTTTTGATTTTTTCGGACGGTTCACATAAATGAACCGTCCGCAATTGAGCTTCATTTTTTTTAATAATTTTCAGTTGTTTCCATTTTTACCTCTGAACTGTAAAAAAAAGTAAAATGTACAAATATATTTCTCAAAACTCCATTACATTTCTCAAAATAAAAATGAAACAACAAATTCCAATCGATCACAATTACATATACTTTGATACATTTAGTCCTTAGCCTAACCCTTCAAAATTAAAACAAACTAACTATTCAATAGATGAGTCAACATATAAGAATCGAAAATTTCTAGCACCTTATTTATCTCGGACTGCGTGAAACATCCGCTCCTTGCGTAAGACTGCAAAAAACAAAATATGATAAGTAAAGATCACATAATGTAATTTCTTAAATGTACTAACGTCAAATTAATGTCACTTATAATACGACAATAAATTTAAATTTCAAATAAATACATTTAAGTTATATTATTACCTTCGTCAAATATTCGGCATCACCGTGATTTTGAAGTATATCGTACATGAATCGCATCACATAGTAACCGTACTCAACGGAGCCCGGTTGCTTTGCACACTACAAAATCATATTAATTTTTTAAACAAAGTAACATGCACTAGTGCAGAATGGGCTTTTAGGGACGGTTATTTTGGGCTTTTCCGGACGGTTTTGAACCTTCCGAACAAGCCGCGACACGAATGGTCAGGCAATAATGCGGACGGTTCGAAACCGTCCGGAATAAGAGGTAATGCGGACGGTTCACATTGAAAACCGTCCGCAAAAAACTATTCAGAAGACTATTGCGGACGGTTCTATTGAGAGAATCGTCCGCAATAGTGCTTTTATTTAAAAAAAAATAATTCATTTTCAATCACTTGCATTAGTGAAACCTACAAAGAAAATAAGTTTTAAACTTGAACAACTCCAAAATAGTAAAATACAGATTTATCAACTAAGTTTTCTAATCCAGCGGAAACAGATGTAAGAGAA